>JAGMTT010000001.1:4200000-4413145 GCA_019721355.1 Aspergillus sp. MEXU 27854
ATGATTTCTGCCGTGAGATCATCCCGTCGGATGCGCGCTGGCCCAGAAGAGTCACGGAACAGATCGTCAATGTGGTGATAGCGAAGAATTTCAACAATGCTGACGAGAATATACAACTTCATGCGCTGGAAGTAAGCAGCCCCTCCATGTATCAAGCGCAATGCTAACGACCGCAGTTAATGCGCACCAAGCGACTCTCAACACAAGAAACGATTCTCGAAGCGCCGGAAGACTTTCTCTTCCTGCCTTTGACCGTGCGCAAAGCCGCAGACGACAGTCCAAAGCTAAACCCTCATCTGGTATGGCCTCTTGATGGTCTATGTACACCGACCCTAACCTTGCAGAATGACCATCTCATCCTCTCCCACTTCCACGACACCCATGACGACTATGTCTATCTCGAGGAGAGCAACGACTGGCTCTCCGACCAGGCGTCCGTATCTTCCGTCGTGCGAAACCCGAAGAAGGGCCATCCGTTCATCGACCGAACTGTACGTGCCTCCCCACATTATCCAACGGCGGCTGACCCAATGCAGCTCCTAGCCAAGCTGCACCAGGCCAGCGAGGCCGTCACCACAGGCGCAGACGTCCTGCGATATCAGCAAGACATTGTAGTTTTTCTCCGGCTCAGTCGAGCAGTGTCTGGCGGAATCTCCACGCGATCCAACGTGCAGTTCAAACGCGTCTCGAAGTGAGTGTTACCGCCCGCAGCGCAAAGACAGTCGGCTTACTCTGTAGACTCCTCGCGGCGCTCCACGGCATCGACTACCTCACCCCGTCGATCGTAGCGCTGGCCGCGAAGAAAGCCTTCCGCCATCGGATCGTCGTGGCGAAGCCGGAAGACGATCGCAGTCTGCAGTACGGCAGCGACCTCGCCGCCGTGACCAAGGTTCTATCCTATGCTACGCCTGATACCATCCTCGACAGTGTGCTTACACTCGAGACTCCGGTCTAACATGTAACATCGGGACTCTATTGCATTCGTAGCAAGCCGGCGATAGGTCTGCGCTGCACATCACAAATTGGTATCATTAACGTCCGTCTAAATACACCAAAACAACCCAACACCGTCCATTTATCACAATCCGATCTCGGCCACTCAATCCAGATCCAGCAACGAGCCAACCAGATGCAGAATTCCACCCAACAGATCGGTCACCAGATCCAGCACGCCGCCCAACAGCGAGAAGGTGAACGAAAGCAGACATTCGAGCGTATCCACGAGGCTCTCGAGCACGTCCTCGAGCGAGCACACCCCGTCATCCTCGTCGTCCGAGTCGGAATCCGAGTCCGAGTCTGAGTCGACGTCGGCGGCGGCAGTGGCCTCCTCCGCCACGGTCTTGTTGGTCGCCACGCGCAGACGCAGGCCGCGCGCGCTCACCGCCGGCTCCTGGCAGCTCAGCATCTTCGTCGAGATCTTGTCCTGCGACTGGCCGAGCAGGCTCTGGAAGGCTTGGATCTTCTCGATCAGGTCGCCCATGTCGCGCTTGTGAGCGGTGGCGGTAGCATTGCCGTGCGCGTGCGAGTGCGTGTGCGAGTGCTTGGTGTTTTGGTCATGGAGGAGCTTCTCGAGGAGCGGGGACACGCGGTTGACGGTGCGGTTGAGACGGTCCAGGTGCCCGCAGTTGTTGAGGGTGGCCTTGGGCACCAGCGAGTGGGCGCTGATGAGGGGAAGGAGGAGGAAGGAGGAGATGAGGAGGGCGACGAAGGTGAACTGCATCGTGACGATGATTGAAAATTACGAAGTATGGAGCTGGAGATAGAACAGGAAGGGTGGACTGCGCCGGGGAGTGGCGTTACTATATAGCTACTCCATTCTGTCGGCAGACATTTCTCGCATAAGGCAGAGGCTACACACTACCACAGGAACAAGTAACGATGCACACGAGTCCACTGCGCGGGAGAATTTGGTAGGCAGTCTTTATCGCGGGTTTGACACTATCGACGTCCGGGCTGGGCATCCTTACCGCTTTGGGGCGTCCCCTGAAGATCGCCGCTGGGGGGTTCCTTCGGTACATCCCACTGGCATCGTGATACGTTAAGCGAGGCGTTGGACTTATCATTGCGAGTGGGTAGGCAATATCGCTTAGCAGCTGCTCCACCCAACGAAGGATGAACAGGGTATATACGCAACCAACACATGCCCATATACAACCCAAACAGCGAGACATCTACCGTGCCGTCCGCGGCCGCACCCTGAGAAACATCTCCGGCGGCGCATACCCATCGTCCTGTCCAGGACTCGGAGTATCCGAAGGGTTGACGGACGGCGGAACGAGGTGGCCCCCCAAGTCGCCCGAGACGATCGTCTTCCGCCACTCGGACAACACGACGCCGAGCTCGGTTTTGGCATCGCCGACAATCGCGTCCATCTTGATGTCGTTGCGGTCGTAGCCGAACGGGTCTTCCAGCTGCGACCCGATTCCCTCGATGCCGTACAGTGTGAAGATGACCAGGCTGACGATCGGCACGGTCCACCAGCCCAGGTCGTCGACCATGCCGAAGGGCAGGACGCAGCCGTACAGCGCGAGGACCTGTTTCTGGTGGATTCTGCGAAATTAGCCATCACTGCAGGCAAGTTTTGCGGGATATACGAATGGATAGATCACAGTCGCCGCAGGGGACAGGAACAAGCCTATGGGAAGAACAGAGTTAGTGGTAACTTACAGATGCGCCACAGGGATAGGCGTCAACCGGATCGTCTCCATTTTCCCATACGCGTCCATCAATGTGTTGAGCTGGGCCTGCATCTGACTTGCGCCCGGCGCATTGAACCACCCGCGCTGCTCGCCGCGCTTGATGAACCCGTCCACGAAGAAGGTCAACTGAAACGGCAAACCAAGCCCCTCGTCCTCGTGGCCCTCGAGCCCGACGGGCAGCAGACTGGCGTAGTCCGGGTTGTAGGCGGCAACACCGTCCTCGCCGACGTCGCTGCCAAAGGCCCAGGCGGCGCCCCATTCGGCGCGGAGGTGGTTCTTGACGGCGAAGGGGATGGCCATGAGGATGCGGATGGTGCGCTCGATGTCCTCTTTCTCCGCGGGCGACGGCGGGCCCTTGGCGCTGTAGGCGTTGGTGGTGATGGTGCGCACCAGGTTGCGGATGCAAGTGTTGAGCGTGTTCATGCCGTTGCGGCCGTCCCAGAACCGGTTGTAAGAGGTCTGGTTGCGGAAGACGAGCATGAGGCCGACGACGATCGAGAGCGAGGGGATCTGTTGGTTTAATAGTTGGTGGGTTGCTGTAGTGCCAGTCCGGGAGATATAGACGTACGATGCTATTTGGGAGACCGACGGTGTCGAAGATGTACCGATCCAGACACACCACAAACGCCGTAAACATCGCATGCAAGACGACCGACACCAGGATCTGTCCGTGGACGGCGCCTTTGACGAACCGGAAGACCAGCGGCCATCTGGAGATTCGGTCAGCGCGTGTCCTCTCGCCCAGGGGATTCTTTACCTACCTTCGAGGCTTGCGCCGCGTCGAAAGTTGATGGGGATGCGTGCCCCGGCGATAATGATGCCCGTTTAGAAGCGATGTATTCTGACGACTCAACGCCGGCGTCGGGGGTTCACTGAAATTGAGTCGCATTGTGTGGCCTTGGTGATGTTGTTGTCTTTGTCGGAAACATTGCACGCGCGGAGTGAAGAGGAGCGGTCAAGCCATAAAGTCACTAGTCCAGCTCTGACCTCCGCCGCGTCGATAACAAGAATCAATCGAAGCGTCGCTATTTCTGGTTCAACACACCATTCCATATTATCGGCAAATCACGGTCTCATGCCAGCAGAAGCCAAGCATGATAGGCGGGGAATGCGCTATGGCCGACTGTATGCTCGTCCTCCGCAGCGATCGCCCGATATGACGTCGATGTTCAGCTGAGCCATTCTACAACACTGCTCTACTCTGTATAATTTCGCTCTACAGTTGGAGTAGGAATGCTTATACCAGAGAAAATCGCGGACCATATCTTCAAACGATTCCAGTAAATACACGTCAGAGGGGAACGCCGCACCATATCCGAAACGCAGAGCTATGCATGTATCAACAAGGGACCCTCCACTGCAGTAAGGGATGTGGACAGTCGGTCGAATGCACAAGGATGATTCGTCCGTCGTATCAAGAGTGAGATGGAAAACGGGGAATTTCAGTGTCGCAAAAGGGGGTATAATTCAGGATAGGGTGAGATTGACATGAGGATGCTAGAACAAGCAGATTAAAGTGCGATGCAGGCATGATGTAGAAAAATAGAAGAGATGGAAGATTCAAAGGCTTCAGTAAGCCTCCCAAAACAATTGATGCAACTTGGCGTGTATCATGACATGCCAGCCCGACCATCAAACGCCAATGGACCCGAATCATTCATGGGTGTCAAGGGGTTCTCGTCCGACGAGTCCGACCGAACAGGCGTGTCAGAACGCAGGTGCGCTTGTCGGCAGTGGACCGCCGTTGGTGTCCGTGCAAGAGATTGCCAACCAGGGGCGTCAAGGTTCGTACTGCGGTTGGTGGAAGAAGTTGTGAGAGACGGGTCGGTCGAGCGAGGCGACTCTTCCGCCGCTTCGGTCGGCTCGTCGTGTAGGTCAAAGCGCATATTCTCAATGTTGGCGGCCAAACCGGCTTCCATTGGTAAGCTGGTCGAGAACTGGTCCTCCGAGTGGCGACGGGCATCCGAATTGCGGTTGCTTCCGGACGCAGATGTGGTGGAGGAGGATGTGTTGGTCTCGGGCGACGGCTGTTCCCTCCTCGGTTCTTCCGGGTCTTTCTTCTCCTCTAGTATCGTCGTCGGCTTCTGCTCGACCTCATCAAAATCATTCGAGTCGTCGACTTCGGCGCTCAGATCCGTGTAGGCGCGACAATTCGGGCACTGAAACATGGGGTAATCAGGGGTATGGATGAGTCGGCTGACACACTTGTAGTGCCATACATGGGCGCAAGCGGCCATGAACAAACATTGGTAAGGTCTCTGCGGTCCATGTTAGCCATATCCAAGACACGCATTGGGATTGGCAACGAACCAGAACGGAGCCGAGACAGATGGAGCATTCGCGACACCCCGAGTAATCGGCCGTTTCACCCTTGCCCAGGTTCCGAATCAGGCTCTCTGTGTTCTTGCTGCACGGTCGGTTAGCATCGCATGTATGTAGATTATACGGGTAGCGGCTGATGCAGGCGTGCGACGTACTTGAACTCGTTCGGCTGCTGCTGCCAGGACCGATTGCATTCGATGCGGATGCGAACGCATCGGAAGATCATCTCCTCCCCGCCGCGAAAGTCAATTCCCAGCTGCACGATGTCGCCATCCTTGATGGTATACAGTCTCGACGCCATGTTGGGCTGACTGAGGCGCATGTGATTGAGGAAGGTGCCGGACGAACTGCCGACATCCTTGATGTGCCACTGACCATTCATGTATAGAAACTCGCAGTGTTTCCGACTCACGACCTTCGATTTGAACCCGACCGGCGCGTCGGACGGTTCAGAGGGGTTGGCGGCGGGGAGTCCATCGCGCTCCGAGTAGCGACCGACGCGGATGACGCAGCTGTCGGAGGGGAGGGTCCGAGAGATGGGAATGAAAGGAAGGGAGGGTCGCGAGCTCTGATGTGAGTCTTGGTGAGGGAAGAACCGAATGGTGGCCTTCTGCTTGGGCCTTGGAGAGGCGGAAGAATTTTCCGTCATGACTGGATCGGCGGAATCGAGGAGACCAGGTTGGAAAGTGGACGGAGCGGAGGGGGTGGTGCCTTCAAGAATGGTCTCCGGTGGTTGAGACGAGCCTCGCTGTCGCGCCATCGCTCGGCCTTGCGTCGACGGACGGTCGTCCGGGTCGGTCGCCAGGAGAGCGGGTGAAGAAGACTGGCGAGGATCGGAGTGGGGATGCAGGTCTATATCGAGCCCGCTAGGGAACAGGATCGAACTATCAAGGGTAAGGGTGGACAGTTCAAAATCGGGGCATGGGGCCGAGTCGGTGGTGTTAGCGGTGGTTGTGGTGGTGTTGGTTGTCGTAGTGGTGGGAGGAGTCCCCACAGGCGCCGAGGATGATGGACGCAAAGGTTCGGGCCCAGTCGTCGTAGGAGCAGGAGTTGGAGCCGCCGTCGGCGTGTTAACCGTAGTGGAGGAGGCAGAGCGAGCTCCCCGAGTACTGTGGGTATTTCGACGGGACAGACGATGAGAGGAGGTGGAGGAAGGGAAGAAGGAGGAGGAAGAGGAAGAGAGAAGGTGGTTCTGGGTATAAGCGCGCAGTTGGCTGAGTCGCCTGAGGGGCCCAGCAGAGCGAGGCTGATCGGACGAGAGGTGGTTGGAGGCGGAGGCGGAAACGGATGCAGCCATGGGTCAGGATGGGTCTTTTTTTCCTCCTCTTTTTTCTTTTTCTTTCTTTCTTTTATTTTCTTTTTCTTCAAAAAAATAGGAGAAATCTCAGGATCTTTCCAACAAAGCCCCGAACACTTGATTAGTCGGTGGTGTCGTTCACCATGCAGAGACGCAGGGTTCAGCTGTGCCCGAGTCCGACAGAGAGCGCGAATGGACCTCTCTCATCAATCGTCAATAATCGGCGACAATATTGAAGCTTGGCTTTCGACCATGCAGGGCGCAAGATAGAGCAGGAAGACGCAAGAAAGAAAGAAGAGAAAAGAAAAGAAGGAAAAAGCAAACCGATCGAGAGACAGTGGACAAGAAGTACTCCGTAGTTCGTCGGCGTCGAATCTCGTGCGATACAATGGATCGGCGCGTCAGAGCCTTAAATTGGGATCATCTGGCTTAACACAGATCGGTCGATGGGTGGATTCACTGCGACGAAATGACGCCGGAGTCGGACAAGTGATGGTTCGATCTTTAAAAACTGGGTCTGATGGGATCAATTGGCGTCCGGACGGTGTGGTCTGTGTAATCGGTTGTTCGTCCGGGACAAGGTACTTGGGTAGATAACTGCAGAGACAGAGACACGGTCTTGAAGGTGAACGAGTGCGAAGGACTCTAGGATCAACCAAGGAATCATGGACGCGACAGATATAGGTGCTCTGTAGGTATCCTCCCTGGAATCACCACCCAGAACTATGCGAGTCAGATGGGCAGATCGCTGTAGTGGTGGGGCAACAAGGAATGGGTCGGGACTTGGTTAGTGTCTAGAGAGATTCATATCAAAGCACCCAACTAGACTCGATCAGATGGAGTCCCTCGCTCCTTAGTCTCTGGATCTCTCCTAGATGGAGGGAAGGTTCTTTAGTTGGACACGGGAAGTAAGGCATGAGATCGAGCCAGTTCACCGACGATCTCGAGGAAGATTTGTCACCTTTTTCCTCAGTACTACTAACATTCCTTTCTTGTGTACCTACTCCGAGACTCCGTCCTTCTCAGTGGATCTTGAATACCCCTGGGAGATTCCTTGGGCGTGCCCAGGAGTGTCTATCCCCATCCATGGATGAAAGGGACCACTTCGCCTCTTCTCGCTCTTCTTGGCTAAGATCCCCATCCTCGTTCGGTGGTTTTTCTAGGCTGAGATCATTGCCGATGCCGTGCCTCCAGCCCTATTTCATCTTGCCATTGACCATCTTTTGCCGAATTTACTAATCAATCCGATAATATCATAGAATGACAAAAATCTGTTGCGTATATACAGTATAGAGTACTACACATCATCCCTCGTATACTCTATCCCAACCTATAAAACATAAAAGAAGTCAAAATCATATGATAACCCTACCATATCACCCTACAGACTAAACATGCATCCCTGTCGGTCCGTCCGCAGTAAGTCTCGCTTTAGTTTGCGGGGCAATGAAGGGATGAGCCTCTGAGGATTCACTCAGTCTCAGCCCATCCAAAACTGCCTTGTGATGCGCCACTCCTCTCGCTTCACGTGGTGTGGTGGTGGCAACCATTTCCATCCTCTGTCCCGTCCATGGATGAAAGACCCGGGGTAACTATCCACCTCAACTAATCAGGAACTGTCGATTATATATCACCTCGCCATCGTGGGGCTCTCGTGCCACCTTCAAATCCCAAGTAACGAACGGTGTCGGCAAGAAATGGGAACCCTAACCGACTTGGATTAAATAAAGAACGACATGAAGCTCTCTACCTACCGAATAGACGGCATCGACACTGTCAGACGGACAATGAACCCGGTCTGTTGACAGGTGACGCAGGAGATCACCCGACAGCAATTGGTGGATGATCAACAGCATGGATCCTGGAGTCAGGACGATAAAGTGACCCCCAGATCAGTCGGTCTGCGAGTCATCCGCCACCCTACGTAGGTCCCTGATCCGATCCCACCGACCGAATCCCATACTACAGGAGGTCATGCACGGTGCCTCTCGCTTGGGGAAATGCAGGTGTGTTCCGTGAAGCTGTTGTGAGAGGGTCCGAATCGAAGTATATGATGACGATGATTCTTATCGGGGGTAAAAGAAATGAGGTTCAATCAGTTGATATTGATGTCAAATTGTCTTATGGAGTGAAGAACATATACCTTATGGCTATCTTTTGGACATAGCTCACGAAGAGTTGTCATTCTACTCTTCCTGTATGGGTGCTTTGTATACTTTATGATGTCAGCGAATAGGTAGGTCCAGGAATATATCTACCTTCTTTGAACCATATATGAGAACATCCAACCACCATGCATCCTATCGCAGATGGTTTTCTCCTGAAGGAATATCCTTCGAAATACAAAGAATCGTCAAGAGGATTAAGATAGTAAATAATACTCAGTTCAATAATGACCACGATGAGGAAGCTGTCAGTCACGCACTAAACCCATCCGAGGTAGTAGTAGCTCGTACCTTATCAGCCGCCCAGCCAACCATCCAGCCGCTCTCCCTCACACCTCAACTCACCTCCTCTCTCGCTCTCGTTCCATCTCCATCTCCTCTCTCACCCCCCAACCCCCTCCCCGTTTCCCGCCATCAATGCATCTTCGCTTCTGGGAACGGTCGAAACTACAGAGGATCTCCTAGACAACATCAAACCGGTAAATGCGCTTCCCCCAAGCATTCTCCTCTCCTCCCATCACGCGACGTTCTTTTCCCCCCCGAAACAGCTCCAGCCGGAGGACACTGACTGATCTATGATGCAGAACTGCTTCCCCGTATCAGCCCGGTCTCCCTGCACCGCGCACCGCACACTCCGTCACTTGACTCGCCTCTCCGATCCTATAGTCCACCCCATTCTTACCTTTTCGTTTCGACCTCCCGGCTGTTGGAGAAAGCAAAACGCCGCCGCCCAGATCGCCATCATATCGGGAAACCAGGAAGCCCATCGCAGCCTTCCCCGTTCCCCCCGTCGATTGTCCTCTGGTGCCCCTGATTCCCACGCTGGCGGGACCACTCTCAGGTCCTGTGGGCCGCTGATTGTGACGGCATGAGTGGAATCGCGAACGCATGCCTGTCCTGCCTCTCCACCGTCGACCGCTGGTGCCATATCACGGCGTGTCTCGGTCCGATCGGTGGTCGCGCAAGGGACAGGATCTATGAAACGACCCTAGCCGACAATGAACGGGAAGCGGTGTCCGACCTGCTAGGTTATCTCGAAAATGTAGGTTCCCCGCCCTCGGTCGGGAATCTTAGGCTCGATCAGATCTGAGATTCGCGAGAGCTTGAACGTCTCTGGCAACTTTGACTAATCATCTCTCCGGATAGAGAGCTGAGACCGACTTCTTCTCCGGCGAACCCCTCCGGGCTTTGAGTACCTTAGTATATTCTGATAATGTCGACCTGCAACGAAGCGCGAGCTTGACATTCGCCGAGATCACGGAACGAGGTACGTGGTGTGGACCAAGGGCGACTCGAGGCTTCTAACATCAGCGACCAGATGTCCGTGAGGTCGATCGTGATACCCTGGAACCGATCTTATTCCTGCTCCAAAGCTCCGACATCGAAGTTCAACGTGCTGCGAGCGCTGCTCTGGGTAATCTCGCTGTGAATGGTTTGTCTCCTCCGTCGTCTGTCCCAACGATGGCCGCTGACATCGCCTAGCGGACAACAAGGTTTTGATTGTCAGTCTCGGAGGGCTGGCCCCTCTGATACGACAGATGATGTCGCCGAACGTTGAGGTCCAATGCAATGCGGTCGGCTGTATTACAAACCTAGCTACGCACGAGGAGAACAAGGCCAAAATTGCCCGATCGGGAGCACTGGGTCCTCTGATTCGCCTGGCGAAGTCCAAGGATATGCGTGTCCAGCGGAACGCAACGGGCGCGCTGCTCAACATGACCCATTCAGGTAAGGGAAACTTCTGGTGATGGGGACCGGTCATTTTTAACAATTGATGCCCAGATGACAACCGACAACAACTTGTCAACGCCGGTGCAATCCCCGTGTTGGTTCAACTTCTCTCCTCCTCCGATGTCGACGTACAGTACTATTGCACTACCGCGCTCAGCAATATCGCCGTGGACTCGTCGAACCGGAAGAGACTTGCCCAGACCGAGTCCCGACTAGTCCAGTCGCTTGTCCATCTTATGGACTCGTCTACTCCCAAGGTACAGTGTCAGGCGGCCCTGGCGCTTCGTAACCTCGCCTCGGATGAGAAATACCAGCTCGAGATCGTGCGAGCGAAAGGACTCCCGCCACTTCTGCGCCTTTTGCAATCCTCATACCTCCCCCTTATCCTCTCCGCTGTCGCTTGCATTCGGAACATTTCCATTCACCCTCTCAACGAATCCCCGATCATTGACGCGGGCTTCCTGAAGCCCCTGGTGGATCTTCTCGGCTCCACAGACAACGAAGAGATCCAGTGCCACGCCATCTCGACTCTCCGCAACCTTGCAGCAAGCTCGGACCGCAACAAGGAGCTCGTCCTCCAAGCGGGAGCGGTCCAGAAGTGCAAAGATCTCGTGCTACAGGTGCCCCTGAGTGTCCAATCGGAGATGACGGCTGCAATCGCTGTGCTGGCTCTCAGCGACGAGCTGAAGCCTCATCTGCTGAACCTGGGCGTCTTCGATGTGCTGATTCCTCTGACTCAGTCGGAGAGTATCGAAGTGCAAGGGAACAGTGCCGCGGCCCTGGGTAACCTGTCTTCGAAAGGTATGTCTCTGCCCTCTGATTTCACGCTTGACAGAAGTTAACAGAACCAAGTTGGGGATTATTCCATCTTTGTCCGTGACTGGGCCGATCCGAATGGAGGAATCCACGGTTATCTGAGCCGCTTCCTCGCAAGTGGCGATCCGACCTTCCAGCATATTGCCATCTGGACCCTTCTTCAGCTGCTCGAGTCTGAGGACCAGACATTAATCGGGTATATTGCCAAGTCGGACGACGTGGTCCAGATGGTCAAAGCCATTTCTGACAAGAACATTGATTCCGACGAGGAGGACGCCGAGGATGGCGAGGGCGAGGTGATCGCGCTGGCACGGCGATGCCTCGAATTCCTTGGGAGTGGTCCTCGACAGACACTTGTAGAAGGCTAATGCGGTTATAGTTTCCCCATCTCTTTTCATGCATCGTTGCTACTATATGTCGAATTGTTTCACCCCGTTTATAATCAATTTCTCCTGTGCTGCTGTGGTATGATACATTGATCGTCACTTCTACCGGTGTTGAGCGGGCATTTCACTCGGTGTTGTTTCATTTTTCTCGCATTCGGTGTGATAGGATTCTTCATTCTCGTCGATTGTTTGACATTTAATGTCTTCGGGGTTGTGATGATTAGTTGAACTGTATGTAGCTGCGAATAAATGAGGAATTGAAGGACCTCCTTGCGAACTATATGTTGGCCTGAAAGAACGGGCAACCTACATCGGAGCAACGTTCCCTCCGAAGCAGGCCCCACCCAAGCTGGAAAAAAGGAAAATCCGCTCTCTTTTCTTTTCGCTTGATCTTCTCCCCTAACACCACCATTCCAATCCACTCAGCGTCAACCCTTCCCCTCCTTCTCCTTTCTCACAAACGCCATCGTGCAAGATGGTCGGCGCCCTGCCCACATTGGCCATTCCGGGCCAACGACTGGGATCAATCGCCTCGTACTCGGCCGGACCGGGCACGCACGTGCAGAATGCCAATATCTACGCCTCGATTGCTGGACCCGTCGTGGTTGAGCCAACTCACGCCAACTCCAAGGGAAAGTCCACTGTGTGTGTGACACGGTCTATTGCCAAGCAGGTGGCTTCTACGGCTCCCCCCACGGCAACGAAGCAGGCCACCGGGGCAGCCTCTGCAAAGCCCAAACCCAAATACAACACGCTGCCGGCCGTGGACTCGGTGGTCCTGGCGCGGGTGACTCGGGTGCAGAAACGCCAGGTCGCTGTGTCGATTCTTGTCGTCCTGGACGAATCCGCCAGCACACAGCCCCTCAATCCCTCCCAAACAACGTCAGACAATGACGACGTCGCCGCAATCCTCACCTCCGCCGCGAACCCCGAGAATCACAGCAGCTCGGATGAGCTGCGGTTCCAGGCACTGATCCGGAAGGAAGACGTGCGCGCCGTCGAGAAGGACCGTGTGGTCATGGACGAGATGTTCCGGGTGGGCGACATTGTTCGTGGCACCGTCATCTCCCTCGGCGACCAGAGCTTTTACTATCTGACGACTGCGCGGAACGACCTCGGCGTTGTCATGGCGCGCAGTGAAGCTGGCAACATGATGTTCCCGGTGAGTTGGAAGGAAATGAGAGATCCGGTCACGGGTCTGGCGGAACTGCGGAAGGTGGCGCGGCCGTTCTGATTGCATGAATGCGGCTGTCGAGCGACGTGTTGAGTTCGATGTGATTCGAGCGTCGTCCTTTTTCGGCCACCCCTCCTCGATGAGTGACTCAATCTAAGCTCATACATACCCTGCCTCGCCGGTTGCAACCCCCGATTGGGTTACCGGGCTGTGGCCATGTCTGGCCCAAAGGCATCTATGCAACGTCCTGTTCAGCGGCACTTGCATGCTCAGCGCGATCACGCCGTCCCAGCTACTAAGCGGAGGCGTGGCCAGCTTGCTACGTCTTAGCTCCCTTGTACATACCTACACAGCAACGGGATTCGTCCCGCTCCATCGCCAGCAATGATGGATCATGACCTCATAACGATCATAATGAGACGTGAATGATATCCTCTCAGAGGCTTCATACTCCGCATCCAGCACCACTCAATCTAGTTCCACCTCCCTAGTATCCATGGTTCTGGCCTTTTCGATGCTGAACTGTGTTTGTCACCGGAGGAAGATCAACGGTTTTTACACGTGGAGAACTAATACTCATCTTCACGGCCATTGTCGGTACCTTTCTGATTCTAATGATGGATTGGAAAGTCAATTGACGAGGGTACAATTGTAGATCGTCCACATGCAATATATACCAACCATTTCAATCAAAAACTTGTTTTGTTCTATACATAACGTGCCATTATATGCATGATACCAAAATATACAACCTAGACCCCCTACTTCTTCAACGTCTTCTGCTTCTCTGCATCAATCAACTTCCGTCCCTGGACCACCAACCCCTTCCGCGTGCGGACCGCATCCATGTACCGCTTCGCGACGTTCTCGCGGTCGGCCAGCTCACCCAGATCCTCAAGTTCCTCCTCCGTCGCAGGCACCCAGAAGGGGTCTTCGTCGAGGGCGCTGAAGCCCGCGAAGATAAGCTGCGGCTGCGCCGCACCCGACGTCCGCTTGCGGATTTCCTCCGCGAACCCGAACGACTCGGCGACGGGGAGAAGTGCCAGGATCGTGAAGAAGGGCGTGCCCTCCTTCATCGATTCGGAGAGAATGCGTCCGCGACGGCGGGTGATAACGCCGTACACTCGGCCCAGGACTTCGGCTGTGGGGGGTATCAGAATCAAGATTCGTTCCGAAGAATGAGAATCGTGGATGGGAACTTACTGGATGCTTGAATCTCGCAGCTGTACATCGCCAGCATGATGCGCGGACTCCAATCCAGGAATCCCTGCGCGATGCCCTCGCGGACGAGCCGGATCGCCTCGCCGGTGAGTCGGCCGAGATCGAGCTCCTCCTCGCTGGCGTTTACGGCCAGCTCTTCCAGGAAGACCGCCACGCCCTGGATCGGCTCCTGACAGAGCGGGCCCTGGCCCGTCGCGAGCTGGAACGCATAGGCGATCTTGTCGCAGAAGTCGCGCACGATCAGGGCGTTGCGGGTGCTGGTTTCGGGGTTGAGGGTGGGTTGCTGCTTTGGATCGTCGAGCAGGCTGGTGGGTGTTAGTAGAGATTTGTTTGATAGGGGTAGGGGAGGTACAATTTCTCGCAGGTGTTGACCTCGGTTGCATCGACGAGGATGTTGGGACCGATGCGTCGGGGTCCGAACGCTGTGATCCGCTCGACGACGTTCTTCCACAACTCCTTGTCATCTTTGACTTCCTCGTCGAAGATCTCGTTCAGCTGTTTCTTGAAGTCCTGGAGGGAGAGGATGCTGCCTTCCAGGGCTTCGTCCGTCGCGTCGCTGGCTTCGACCTGCGGCGTGCTCTCTGGCGCGCCGTTGGCGTCCATGCCGCTGGCCTTGGTCTCTGCGGCAGATCTCTTTTGCGACTGCAGCCGTTTGATCGTGCCGACCTGCTTGGTGAGGAACTCCGTCACGGCCGTCGGGAGCGGCACGACGCGCAGCCGCATGGTGAGCTGCTTAGACGACGAGACGGTTTGCACGCTGCCGCGGCCGAGATCCGGGTTCTTGGGCGGCGCCATATCCGGCACGCTGACGATGGTTTCGCGGTACGGGACGATCGTCTCGCCGGTCTGGATGTCACAGCGGGCGAAGCGTTCGCGGAGGTCCTTCAGACAGCGCTCGAGATGGAGTTCACCGGCCGTGAGGATGACATGTTCGCCGTTGGGGAGGACTTCGTACTGCGCGCAGGGATCGCTCTGCTCCAGCAGACGCAGGCCCGTGACCATCTTGCCCAGATCGGCCGGATTGACGGGTTCCAGGGCGACGCGCACGATCGGCGGCGTGTGCAGAGACACACCGGCCAAGTTGATGCCGCCCTCGAGCTGCGAGCAGAGCGTGCCAGTTTTGAGAACGTGGCCGGCCAGCCCGCCGATGCCGAAGACCACACCGGCGGGGACGGACTTCAGGGGCTCCAGGCTGCGGCCCATAAGGAGATACAGGTCTGTGACGGTGACCTTCTTTGGCTCAGGGCTGGCGTGCGGATTCTCGGGGGAGAACTTGGGCGGCAGAACGTAGATCGAGTCGCCAACGGAGAGCGTTCCGGAGTAGAGACGAGCGAATCCCACGAGGTGCTCGGGGTCTTCGTTCTCCTCGGGCTCGGCTGGCTCGTCGCCATCTTCCAGCGTCGTCCGTTCAAAGGCCGACGTGATGCGGGCGTAATCGTCTTCTGCCTGTCCGCCGCCGTTGGCCTCGGCCTGCATCCTCGCGATTTCTTCGCGTTTTTTGCGAGCGATTTCTCTAGCCTCGTCGGCCGACATGGTCCCACCAGACCGTTTCTTGCTCGATGACAGCTCGCTCTCGGGAATAGACACCATCTTACTGACGTAGGCTACGACAGGCTCGTCCGGGTCCGTCTTGAACTTGACCATGGCGTTTTTGACCTTTTCGTCCACAAAATTCGCGCCGGGGGACTCCTCAATCATCTCTGGCAATCGCAGCTCCTGCGCGGCCGGCGGACTGGGAAGATATTCGATGACCGATACTAACAAGGCTGTTGACAGAGGCAGCCACATGGAGAACAGGGTGGTCATGATGTTTCTGGGGTCACGGGAGCGTAGGATGTAGGGGGGGATTGTGATATTGAGGGACTTGGTGATCTTCTCCAACAGAGCAGGGTCCCTGTGACTGATTAGCGGAAGCCCAGAGTCAATCGAGTCGATCTTGTACATACCCCTTTCCTTTGCCTCCACCCGTTGTAGCTTCGTACGCCGCCCAGACGCTGTCCAAGACCAGCTGGACAAACATGGGCTTCAACGCCCGTCCTTTCAAATGCTTTTGACCCAGAACACGCTTCGTCTTCGGGTCCAGATAGTAGTCTCCCCAGAGCACCTTCTCGAGCACCGACCGCTTGATCCCGAGCTTCCTCTCGTAGATGGCGGCGAATTGGCGAATAGTAAAGGCCCACCCGTCGACGGCGCTGCAGAAGATCACGTTGTTCTTTTCGGGGGCAAAGTAGAGGTCTTCATCGTCTTTTTCTTCAAAATCCGCCGTGCTACCAGGAAGGGACTCGTCATCCGCAGCCTGCTTCTTGGAGCGGTCTTTCTGAGCGGCGGCGGCATTGGCGCGCTCTTCCATGCGTTCCCGCCATTGGAGGTCCTCCTCCATTCGCTCGCCCTGGTAGAAACTTCCAATGACGGCATTCACCTGCTCGAGTAGTCTGCTGAGATGCGAGTACGCCTCGCTGGGACTCATCTTGAGTTCCGTGACCAACCGGTCGAGCTTGTTGATCACCAGGATGGGCTTCAACTGCTCGACCCACGTCTGACGGAGCACGGTGACGGTCTGACTGCACACGCCCTCGACCGCGTCGACGAGCACGACGGCCCCATCGCAGAGGCGGGACGCCGTCGACACCTCGCTGCTGAAATCGATGTGACCCGGGGAGTCGATCAGGTTGATCAGATACTCCTTCTGCACGGGGTCCGCGTCGGGAGCCGGACGACGCATCATGGAGAAGAACAGCGAGATCGCCGAAGACTCCATGGTGATTCCACGGAGCTGTTCGTCCGGACGGGAATCCAGGTAGCGGATTTTGCCCGCCAGCTTCGGAGAGATGATACCATTTGTGGCGATCAGGCTATCCGTCAAGGACGTTTTGCCATGATCCTGGGGTGGTTAGTGGGTTCAAGATAGACAAGGGGTTCTCTCATAGATAAACACTGGAGGTAGCGACATACAACGTGCGCAAGAATGCAAATCTGTTTCAGAGTCAGCGCTGAGAGTTCGGTGGTGATCCGCTATGCTGGTGACATCAAGGTGGGATGAAGAGGGGCAGCCTCACATTCCGTATGTCTTCGGGTTTCCGTTGAAGACGGACGAGGTCTTCGACATTGACCACGGGCATCGTGGGAATGACTGACGCTGGTCAAGCCTAGCTCTTTCGTCTTGAAAGTCCCCAGAAAAAGGCCCGGCGGAGGAGAGAGAGTTGATTCTTTGGGGTTCGGGATGGATGACGAGAGGGAAAAAATTATCTACCGCGCAGGACAGAAATTCGCTTCGCTGCGGAACAAGAGCTCGGAGGACAGTCTAAACTCCCACCGATACGGTCTCGATAGATTCGATTCCGAAGAGTTTTAAAGAGCATGATCCGGTTTATTGACTTGATTATTAATGCGCAGCTACCGCGATGATGATGTTACCTCCGGTTGCGCCAGTCTACTATAGTATCTACTCGGGCAAACAGAGAGTATGTGCCCACTCTGCCCGCCGCAAAATCGCTTGCAATATATCCCAAACCAATCGCTATATCTATGCCTCTTCGTCAAAAGAGAGCTTGATCTTCTTTTTCTTCTGCTTGGGTTTCCGTGACCCAGCGTCTTTCCGCGGGAGATCCTCACTCTCCTCTGTAGGGTGGTCATCCCCAACAACCTTGGCTTGTTTTCGCTTCTTCGGTCCCCCGATCTCCGCGATAGCCTGCTTCGATACGGGGGCTTCTTTCTTCGTTGTTGGGTTTCCATCTTGATCCCGGGACGGGGATTCTCCATCATCCGTTGGGCCTTCCTTCGGTTTCTCCTCTGACGGGTCGCTGGCGCGTACTAGAGCTTCGTACTCCTCTTTGGAGATTACTTCGTTGGTCTCTTCGTCGACATAGGTAGGTTCGTCATCATCGGCATGGGCATCCTTCGGTTTCCGGGGTCGCGCCATGGGACGTTCCAGACGTCCTGTGTTATTGCCATATTGATTCCGGAGCCGTTGCAGAAAGGCCGGTTCCTTTGCGTCTTTTTGTAGGTTAGTGAAAGCGATCAGAGGAAATGCGACGTGGAAGTGAGGAGGATACGGACCATAAGAGAGGTCTTTGGCTTTGAAGGACATGGTGGGATTTAGTGGGATGACTCGGGAGATGGAGAGTAGATCATTGCGATTGCTTGAATCGCATTAGCTGAGAGATCCGACCTGATTTCAATCGGTCATGGTGATGTAGCTTGCATACATGAGAGAAGAGAGCGAACTGCTCCATAATGTACTGCAAGTTGAATGGGTCATTAGATCAGCGGCGGCTAAACCCAGTCGGGCGAACGAAAAGTCCCTCCCGCAACGAGAGCTTTCGCGTCGAACCTCTCCTTCGCTCTCGATTCTCTAACCCCATTCATCCATTCCACACGAACCATGCTGTGCGCAAGTAAGTGCTGCCCTTCTCGTTTCAGCGATCGTATCATGACTAATTATAATCCCCTGTAGTTTCGGGAGAGGCCCCTCAAGTGCCTGTCGTCTCGCCCAAGAGCGGTATGTTGCTATCTGGACGAAGACCACAGCCTCGACTAGGAGCTCGAATCTGACAATTTGCTGCAGGCAGCGTCTTTGAGAAGCGACTCATCGAAGCCTACATCGCCGAGAACGGAAAAGACCCCGTCAATGGAGAGGAACTGTCGACCGAAGACCTGATCGAGGTGAAAGCCCAGCGCGTTGTTCGACCCCGGCCACCGACCCTCACTTCCATTCCCTCCCTCCTCAGCGTGTTCCAGGAAGAATGGGATGCTCTCGCCTTGGAGACATACACCCTGCAACAGACTCTCGCCCAGACCCGGCAGGAACTCAGCACCGCCCTGTATCAGCATGACGCCGCCGTCCGAGTGATCGCTCGTTTAACCAAGGAAAGAGATGAGGCTCGTGATGCGTTGTCGAAGGTGACGGTGGGTGCAAGCCGCGCTGGCGCTGCGGGTGGAGAGGCTATGCAGGTGGATTCGACTGGCCTTCCGGAGGCCGTCCTCGCACGGGTGGAGAGCACGCAAGCAACGTACGTTTCCCTCGTGCATGTAAGGCGTTATTTGATCGATTGGTATTGACGGAAACAGTCTTTCCAAGGGTCGTCGCAAGCGCCCCATCCCCGAGGGATGGGCTACGGCCGATTCCATTTCCACCTACAAGCCGACCGAGAACGCCAAGGTTCTCCCATCCGGGGGCAAGGCTTTGTCTGTCAATGCCTCTGGAGACATCGCGCTCGTGGGAGGAGCTGACGCTGTAGTTAGCGTCTTCTCCCTGTCTCAGAAGCAGGTCCTGCAACAGCTTCAAGCGGACGGTCCGGTTACCGATGCCGTGTGGGCGGGCGAGAAGGCGGTTGTCGCCTCGTCTACGGGTTCTGTGAAGGTGTTTGAGAATGGCAGTGAAGTCGCCAGCTTCAGCTCCCATGCCGGTGCTGCGACGGCACTTGCTGTGCATGCCACTGGCGACATCGTCGCCTCAGTTGGTGTGGACAAGAGCTACGTGTTGTATGATTTGACGACAAACTCGGTGATCACCCAGACCTTCTGTGATGCCTGTAAGCAACCTCCCTTCACCCCTCATTTTATTTCCCTTCGTCAAATGAATCACCTTGGCTAACGATTGTTCCGTTTAGCTCTTCTCTCTGTCAAGTTCCACCCAGATGGTCATCTGATCGCTGCCGGCGGCGTGGATCTCGAGGTGAAGATTTTCGATGTCAAGACTGGTGCCTTGGCCGCCACTTACGCCATGTCTGGCCCAGTGAAGTGCCTTTTCTTCTCGGAGAACGGTACCTTCCTGGCGGCCGTGGCGGACAGCTCTACCGTGATCTCGATTTGGGATCTGCGCAGCTCCCAGGAGACCAAGGCCCTGGAGACGGGAAGCCAGATCGAGTCGATCAGCTGGGACTACACCGGACAATTCTTGCTTGCCGCCGGACCCAGCGGATTGACTGTACAGCAGTTCTCCAAGGCCTCGAAATCCTGGTCGGAGCCCCTGCGGAGTGCGGTGCCTGCGACGGCAGTTGCATGGGGTGCGGCAGCCCAGAGCATCGTGGCGTTGGATAAGGAGGGTGCTGTCACAGTGCTGAAGGCGCAGTAATCATGATACCTTTCAAATAAAAGAGATTTCCTTTTTTGTCTGTTGTACTTATAGGCGTTTGTGTTGAGAAATGTTCATATTGGCTATTCTGCAAGTGATTCGGCCGAGGGAATCTGAAGTGGGAGAAACGGAAGAATAAAGACTAGGATCGGAGCATAATGAATGATTTTTGGCACTTTCTTCTTTTTTCCGTTTTGTTTCTGGGTGATCAGGCCCATTTCTGTGATGGTTGTCTACAATACCTAATACTCTATACTCTGGCTTTACTTTGGCCTCACCTCCACCTTTCCAATGTGACGCCAGACCGACTATTTAATCGACCACACTCCCCCTCTTCTGTCGATTTGGACGTCCTAGCGATTGACTCCCATCGTTATTATCGTTTCCGATCCAGGCGGAGGCGACTCGGGACCCAGACCCGTTCATTCAGTTGCCTTTCTGGTAACTTCAATCTCACTAATCATGACCTCCACCAGCGGAGAGGATCCCTCCACTCTGCCCGCATGGGCGTTCCCTTCTTTCGGCTCTCCCTCTCTCTCACTCTCTCCTCCGCTTCTTCCTTTCTCTCCTTGGTCGCCCACTTTGCCCTTTGATATGAATGACGACCCAGGTGTCGAGTTTGTGGCCGCACGGCCACGAAAGGTTCGTCAAATCCCTCCTAACCGCCGTCGCCTCATGAGCTAGGGCGGGGTACCATCTTCCTGACAAGGCTCTAGGATCCTTCTTGATACTGATGACCTGACGATGAGCTACAGCGATCCCGACGAGCCATGCCTCCCGAATCCTTTCAGTCGAGCCATCACCAACACCCCCATCCCAGCGGCGAACCCTCGTCTTCTCGACATTCGCAGCCTCACGAATCACCCCCGTCCTTGCCACCCATGAGATTTCCCGGCGATGGCTACGATTACCGCAGACCTGCCATGTCCTCTCCGCCCCAAGAAAACGAAATCATTGATCTCACCAATGATCCCGACTCGCCCCCTCAGATCGCCCATCCGTCTCCGGCAGGCCCTGCCTCCCGTCGGCAACGCCCGAGACCACCCCGATTCCCACGAGACATCCTGACAGAGGTGGTGGACTTAGAAGAAGAGGATGAGGAGCCACAGCGGATACCCCCTTCGATAGATGCGCCAAGTAGCCCAGAAGTCCAGTTTGTTGGGTCTACTGTTCGTACCGAACCGTTGCCACCGCCGCCTCGACGAAGTTTCATGGGGCCCATGCTACAGATGTTAAGATACTTTCCCCGACATGCGGCGCAGGGGGGCAGTATCACACAAGGTTACCGGTGGAGGGGTCCTCGACCAGAAGATATTGAATCGTTCTGGATCGGCGATATGGGCGATGGTGCCGTCGACCTCACCATCGACCTGGGAGGTATGGATGGCGCCCTAGGCATGAACTTTCAAACCCCTGGTGTTACACCGGATCGAGGACGAAGCGCGTATAAGCCCCCTAGTCCCCCTCCCGAGGGTTTTACGAGGAGTGTCGGCGAAGAGGATATCGTATGCTGCCCGAACTGTGATGCAGAGCTGGGTACCGGTGGCGAAGTCAAGCAACAGATCTGGGTTGCCAAGCAGTGTGGACATGTTCGTACTTCTATTGTCGGTATATGGGAAGAATTATGGCTAATCCCTGGACCTAGGTTTACTGCGGTGAATGTGCCACCAACCGATCGAAATCCAACGCAAAAAGGACTGCATCGAGGGTTAGCCCCTTCTCCAAGTGCCAAGTGGATGGCTGTGGAAAACCCATCAGTGCGCCACGGGCTATGTTTCAAATCTACCTCTGACGAAGATTCCTGGATTTCAAGGGAATTGGCGTACAGTGTGCATGGCGGTGTTTAGCTGGGTCCTACACTTCCTTTTGGCTTGATAGCTCCTCATTGACATCTACGATACCCCCACTGCATTGGTCTCGGCGGACATGGTTTATGGGTTTTCTTTCTTCGCGGGCTTTTGATATCGATGACAATTTTGGAATATGGTGCCTGGTGCATAAAGTTCGGGTTCTTATGCTGCGTGGTGGCGTCTTCTTTCTCTCATGACTCTACATATGCTCTCGTGAATTACTGATACTGGCTGGTCACATATCTCAGAAACCGATGCATTTTGTACATGTGATGCAGATCCGTTAACAACAGAAAGCTTTGCCTTGAAGCACCCTAGAAATTAAACAAGAAAACAAAGTAGGCCCATAATACATGATATGAAACGAGTCGGAAGGTCCACAATCCAGAATATAACACCGCTCTAACAATTCGAATCCCACCTTACACGGTCTTGGTGTCCCCGTGGTACGGGGACCAAATGCCTCGGACGCTCTCGTTGAGACTCGAGACCGGCTTCTTGGTGCGCTTCAGCTTTTCGCCGCTGGCTTCCTTGAGGAGGTTCGCCTTGTTGAAGATCTGCTCGGGCTCGAGATTGCGTACGCAGACGGCCTTTTCCCGTCCATTGATGTAGTGGCCTTTGATGACGGGGTGCTTGTGTGGCCGGGGAGAGACGCGGATTTCAATCTGAGGGTTGGCTTTGGCAAACGACGGCAGGGAGTGTTTCAGGAAAGCCCTGCAGCAACACACATTAGCCTCAATCAACAATCTTATCCGGACGAGATCACATACACCATCCCCCGCGAGCTGCCGGCCCAGTCGCAGTAGTGAAAGTCGAGGCGCTTGCACTGCAGGATAAAGGCGCCCACGCCATTCTGTTGGAGTTAGCTCTCTGCGTCCGAGCATTTCGCGCCAGCATATTACCTACCCGAGCAGTGGTCACTGCCTTGATCCCTTGTACAGGCATGTTTGTGTAAGTGTCTGTGGTTGCTTGGGAGTCGCAATAACACCACCGACCAGCAATGTTCGTCGGGGACTTTTCAGCGCCGCCGTCACTCCCGCCTGTCATTGGTCCGCGGCAAGCTCGGCTGGCGCGGCTAGCGGCTACGTACCGCACTAGGCCCAAGTGAGCTTGCAACGGAACGCGAATCTCGACAACAACTGGAGTCAAGTGATTGGAGTGATCGAGGAACACACTCATACGACCAACGCCCTTCCTCATGTCGGTTCCGGGTACTTAATAGTCGCTTACGAAGTTCACCGCCCTTTCATTTGCTCCTTGACTGGGCTCCCACAATGACGGACAAGCTCCCCCCTCCGCTTCTCGCGCTTTTCCAGCCCCGGCCGCCCCTGCGTTATGTGACGCCGCTCGACCGGGCGCCGGACGATGTCAAGAAAAGTACGATAGGCGGTATCGCCGACTTTCTTCCCGAGATCAAGAAATACGAAGAGGAGATCCCGTACAATGCCACCGACAGCTGGATCCAACGCAAGTGGCGAGAGAAGGTCGAGAAAAAAGAGCGCTTGAACAAGCAGTTGACGGAGGGTCTTGATAACTGTCAGTCGCCCTGTTCTTGTGCTGTTTTGGCCCATTGAGGATGAAACGGTCCTGGTCTCGATGCTAACTCCCATGCAGTTGACCCCTCAAAGGACCCGCAAGCACGAGGCGATCCGTTCAAGACTCTGTTTGTCGCACGACTCAGTTACGATGTGAAGGAATCCGATTTGGAAAGAGAATTTGGCCGTTTTGGCCCTATTGAGCGGGTAATAATTCGGAAACTCCCCTTTCGCCATCTCCAGCACCACTGACATGTCCAGATCCGTATCGTCAAGGATACTGTGACGCCGAAGGGCTCCAAGAAGCCCCATCGAGGATACGCATTTATCGTTTACGAGCGCGAAAAGGATATGAAAGGTATAGCCGCAGCGTGGTGCCCGTCTCGTGCGGGGACCTTCAGTATCCAAGTCACCCTGTGATCCTTTAGCTAACGCCGTTCTTTTCATAACTACAGCTGCCTACAAAGAAACAGATGGGATTCGCATCAAGGATCGCCGGGTCCTGGTAGACGTCGAACGTGGCCGCACTGTGAAGGGTTGGAAGCCCCGTCGTTTCGGCGGTGGACTTGGTGGCCGTGGATATACCAAGGCGCTCCCCTCTCGCCCGATCGGTCCGGGCTCGTTTGGCGCGCCTTCGGGCCCTGGAGGGTTCGGGGGTGGATTCCGAGGAGGGTTCGGCGGAAGAGGAGGAGGTTTCAGGGGAGGTTTTCGTGACCGCGGGTTCGGTCCCCGTGGAGGTGTTGGATACCAGGGTGGTCGCAATGGATTCGGTGGACAGGCTCCACCCAACGCACCTTCGGGCCCTGGCGGCGGACGCAGCGGTGGACATGGTGGTGGACGGTACGACCGTGATCGGGGTGCAACGGGCAGCAACCGCGAGCCTATCCGACCTCGAGACGGATATGGCGACCGTGAGCGACGAGACTATGACCGGGAGCGTGACGGAGACCGCCATCGGGACCGCGACAGGGACAGCTACCGTTACCGGGACCGGGACCGCGACCGCGGCCACGACAGGTACGGAGGCCGTGAAGACTATGGACGGAAGAGATACCATGAAGACGACTCCTATGATGATCCTCGCGCCAAAAGACGGTACTGAGCTCGCCGTTCAGTTGTCTGTGAGGGACTGTTCCCATTCCAGTATTCAGACAACGGTTTGCTGGTGGGTATGCTTGAACTGATCTCTCTTTTCCCCTTGCGACAATGGGTAAGGCGAGGCCAAGCGATGAGCCCTATCTCGAGGGGCCAACACCATTACTTACCACAGACGAGACGACGTGTCTTCTCTTACGGGTCGGTCTTACGACGTATCTACCTTAATTCGCGGAGGTCTTTTGTTTCATCGCTTACTGGTCGTGGGTATACTATCATCGATTCTGATATCGAGTTGAACGTCGACGTCGGTGCAACTCCTGACTGGTTGTGGTCCCATTTCTTTTTTCTTTTTGCCTTTGAATCCTCTTTTCTGTTTCTCCACCCTGTTGTGTGTCTCGTCTCTGTCATGCACTGCTTTCCGGGGTAAGTATGTACTTTAGGTAGTCAGCATTTGTTTTCGGGATACGGTGGGAATCCGGGAAGTTCAGGTAAGATCAGGTAAGGTTTCCAGCCGCCATGACCAAAGCTAGGAATCTTCGTACGGTTGTATATCAAGCAATGCGTCTTTACGTTATTCTGTGCATTTCTATAACTGGCTCGGAGTGCAGTGAAAGGATATATACGGTAGACTATTCTTTCTTGGCTTGGTATTCATGTATGTTCGTCATACGCTCATCAAGCAAGATACAACGCAGGACCTCCCAAGAGGAGAGCCTCGTAACGGAAATGTAGAAAGTATCAGAGAAATTCAAGAAAAGCGCCTATACCAAACGCCGCGGAATGCCCCAGGGTTTCATCGAAAGCCGACAGGAAGATAGGGAAAAAATGTTCGAAACTTTTCTGTATCCATAGACGAGCCTCTCACTGTCCGTCCACTTCCATACCGCCCTGCGATTCCAGGATCTTGACGTCGCCGGTCTCCCGGGTCCAGTGGGCCTTGAGGTCGACATGGAACTCGGCACTGGTCACCCCGAACATCTTCAGCAGCGTCGTCTGCCGCGAGTCCAGCACCTCGCCCTCGCGGCACACCTGGTACCCCTCCTGATCGTCCGTCAGCTCGAGCATGACCTTGCCCTTGACCAGACGGGTGGGGACGCCCAGCTTGCGCAGCTCGGGCTCGATGGTGTGGCTGATGGGTTCGTCGTCGGAGGTGGGGATCTCGCCGGCGCGCGAGTACACCAGGCCGTTGGGGATGGTGAACGAGCGGGTGCTGACGGTGCCGGCGCGGGCGAAATCGAGCGGCCGGAAATTGTCAAAGTAGCTGAGCACTGATTCCGGGTCACGCGAGGTGAACAGCAGGCCCACGGCGCCGGAGAGCAGCGGCGCGAGCTTGTGCAGGTTCGGAGCGGCTTCGGACTCGGGGTTGTGGCCCAGGGCGACGGCCATGACTTTGGTCTTGCCGAAGAAGAGACTGTCATGTTGTTAGTATTGTAGGCTCGCTCCGGGAGTGTGTGGTGAGTGGTGGACGCAGACGTACCGGCTATCAGCGAATTCGGTGCGCACATCCTTTAGGTATGTGTTGCGCATGTTGTCGACGCCAAAGACGAACAGATGCTCATACTTCTCGACGCATTCCCGGATGTTGGCGTACAGCCGTCTCGTTTGTTCCTTGTGGGACTTTTTGGCGGTCTTGGACTCGTGGACGACGCGGGCACGCTTGGAGCGAGGCATTGTGTATTAAATAAGTGAAGGTTGGGGGTATCTGAAGAGGAGGATTGAAGGAGAGGGTGGGAGATTGAAGATTGATATTTGATATAGATCTGATCGTTTGGAGGAGAACAAAATCCATATTTTTTTTCTTCGCTGATAACAGCCGGAGGAACGTTGATGCGGGGCTTATCCGATGCCGCTAAACCGCTTGGGGCAGACAGCATCACCCCGTCTTCGACTATCTACAACTCCTCTCTTCACTCTCTTCACTCAACTTCACTCTACACTTTCGTATCTCTCATCATGTGTTGACGATCTGCGTTGATTTCCTGATTCTACCTCCGAATTGACCGACATGCTGGACTTCATGGAGTATATCCAGCTCGGATTCGCCGAGGCCACCAACTGGAATCGGGACAATTCATATTCGTCGCTGACGGCCACAGCACAGTGTATGTTGTCGATGTATAGAGAGGATTCGTACCATTCTCTCTTGTATCCTAAAGTCTCAAACATAAGCTCACCCCGGCAGCCCTCCTGGACTTCAAGACCCCCGAGCGACTGCGCGTCCATCTCTCGTCCCTATCCACCCCCCATTTCGCGACCAGCTACACCCTCGGCACTGTCGGCCTGATCGATGGCTCGGTCTCCTACCTCTACAGCACCGTTCCCTTCGACCACACGCCCAGTCGCAGCGCATTGATCCCGCTCCGCAAGATCGCCCCGGGGTATCGCCAGGTCCAGCCGCCCCTCGCGCCCATTGAGAACTGGGGATGGGACTCGCTGCTCAACAATGAGACGCCTCTCGCGCAAAAGGCCACGCTCCTCCACGCCACCATGCACATGCCTCCGCCCACCACCCTCAACGCGCTCTTCCTCCGTCGCATCTCCCCCACCATGCAGCTCACCCTCGCCGTGTGTTCGACGCGGGGCCCGCCCCTGTCCAAGTCCGCGCCGCAGGCCTCGCTGCTCACCCAGCTCTCCCACGACACGGGCAAGTACAGCAACGAGTATCTCTTCAGCACGGATAACGGGTTATTCGGCTGGCGCGGCCTGTGGAACTTCGGCCCCGACCCGCGCAACCCGGCCGACGACGGCGCGCCGCGCCTGTCCCTTCTCTCCGCCGGCGCAGAGGCCTACTATTCGCCCGTCTCGTCACTGGTCGGCATGTCCACGGGCCTCCGGTTCAGCACCCTGCCCGCGGCCACCGACGCGTCTGCGACGGCGACCAGTCCCACCCCCATCTCCACCTTCCCCTACACCCTCACCCTGACCCTGACCCCGATCACGGGCTCCCTCTCCACGACGTATTCCCTGCGCGCCTCGCCAAACCTCTCCTTCAGCTCCCGGTTCGGGTTCAACGTCTACAGCTGGGAGAGTGAGATGGTCGCGGGGTGTGAGTTGTGGCGGCAATCGCGCAAACGCATCCCGGCGGAAGAGGAGGACGACGGACTCGAATGGGCCCGTCGGAAACTGCGCCTGATGGATGATGCCCCCACGCTGCCTCTCCCGCCGACCAGCAGCGCCCCCCCGGCCAAACCCGACGAAGACGAGACCACCGAGTCGGTGCTGAAGATCCGCGTTGACCAGTCATGGAATGTGCGGCTCCTCTGGGAAGGCCGGGTCAAGGAGCTTCTCGTCAGTGCGGGCGTGGGTCTGGGACCGAGCTCGTTTTCGTCGTCGGCGTGGGCGAATTCCACTGCGGGTGGTGCTGGAGGGCAGGCTTCGGGCGGAGGGAATGCTGGGACGTCGTATTGGCGAGGAGTCGGTGTTTCGGTGTCCTATTCTTCGTGATGGGAGACGCATACCCAAGATAATACCCTATACATATTGTATAAATGATGATTGTATATACTGCATTGAGCTTTTCGTGATTACAACCGTTCAGCGAGCGCGGACCCGCAAACACCTCTATGCGTGCCGTGTGATTCAAGTTTTTTAAATTCATGACTAGATAGGGACTTTATATCTGGAACACGTCTACGTTCGCAACAGCAGACATTCGGGAATCAACCGGTCCCTAATTAATATACCGGGGTGTCATTTACAGACGGGCGTTGATGATATCGACGACTAGCAGAGGTTAGTAAACGCCACCAACAGGGACCAAGATACATACAGGCAGGCTTCAAGCTGGCACCGCCAACGAGGAAACCATCGACATCGGGCTGCTTGGCCAGGTCGCGGCAGTTCTTCTCGCTGACGGAACCACCGTAGATGACGCGGGTGTTGTCGGAGACCTCGGCGGAGATGGTCTCGGTGAGCCACTTGCGGATGGCGGCATGGACCTCCTGAGCCTGCTCGGTAGTCGCGACCTTGCCGGTGCCGATGGCCCTGGGAATTGTGAGTGAGATGTTATCAATGGGGGATGGAGGCGGTCGTACCAGACGGGCTCGTAGGCGACGACAACCTTGGCCCACTGCTCCTGGGTGAGCTCCTTGGCGACGGCGTTGAGCTGGCGGGTGACGACGTCGATAGTCTTGCCAGCCTCGCGCTCCTACGAGGGATTAGTACAGATTCAATTGCTGATATTATGCGCCGATTGCATTCTTGTCGAGGGGCTGGACAAAAGCACGAAGTAGTGTGGGGTAGTGGAGGACGCTTACCTCAAGAGTCTCACCGATGCAGAAGATGACGCTAATGCCGCCGTCAATAGCGGCCTTGACCTTGCGGGCAATGAACTAACACAGGCAGTTATTAGCATCAATGTACTCGTTTCCCCTTGGCGAGGTAGCGCTAAGAGCTACCCGATGGGGAAATTCCCAGAGGGGCTTGCTTCTATGGGAGAAATTCGATCATACCTCGTCGGACTCCTTCAGGATGACACGGCGCTCGCTGTGTCCGATCAGGGTCCAGTCGATCTTGGCATCGCGGAGCTGCTCGACGGAGATTTCACCGGTGAAGGCACCGTTGGGCTTGTCGAAGACG
Source organism: Aspergillus sp. MEXU 27854 (assembly GCA_019721355.1). Taxonomy (NCBI): domain Eukaryota; kingdom Fungi; phylum Ascomycota; class Eurotiomycetes; order Eurotiales; family Aspergillaceae; genus Aspergillus; species Aspergillus sp. MEXU 27854. The sequence goes on from JAGMTT010000001.1 coordinate 4,228,946, forward strand.
TTCTGGGCGGCGACGCCGATGTTGGCGTTGGCGACCTCCCGGGCGAGGAGGAGGTAGAGGGCGGGAGGGGAGATGACGACCTCGGAGGAGGAGTCGAGCTTGGCGTCGTTGAGGTTCTTGATGATGGCGGTAATGCTGTCCGCAGTACCGTTCCTGTAGAGAATGAACGTTTAGAGGGTGTTCTTCTCCTGAAGAGGGCATGGTGGGGTTGGATAGAGCTCGTACATCTTAAAGTTACCACCGACGAAGAATTGGCGAGGCATTGTGAAGGGAATGGGGGAGAATTGACGAAGAGATCGGATGAAGAGCGAGGACGACAGATTGAGTGATTGGGATGAGGGAGTATGAAGTAGTGGGGAGGAGAGGAAGAAGAAGAGAAGAGGAAAAGCGGAACAGACGATGACGAAAAGGAAACCCTTTGGCGGGGCAGCCGCTTATATGCCTTGCCGGTTATCGATAACACGTCAGGATCCTACAGAGTATACGGAGTACAACCACACCTATAGTATACTCTGAGTATACATCACAAAATAAGATACAAGGTATATAAGATATTAATTGGTACATCACGTTCGTTACCAGATGTCTGGTCCATCTGTCGTAGAATACATTGTCCTCGTATCAGCCGCCAAACGCCAACGCCAACACCATATTCAGCCTCGGAGCCACCAACATACAGAACAGACCAAAAAACAGAAAAGGCGAGAAGAACGACAAAAGGAGGGACAAAGAAAGCACATCAATAGTGTCGATGAAAATGCGGCTCGCGCATCGACATACACCGTCCCAAATGGCACGAACTCCCCAGCTGTTCCTCCAACATGCGTTGTCGCTGTTCCACCAGCCGTTCACGCTGCGCAATCAAGGCCTCACGATCGTCCAGGAGTTGACTGCGCACGCCCTGGCGGGTCCGTAATTTGTCCACCAGCGCCAGGTCGTCGGCAACCATGACGGGGTCCTGAACGATCTTCGGACGATCCCGGGACAGCCGACCGACCTCCCGAGTATACCCTTTCGGCGCCCGACGCAGTGGGTGTCTGCTGTCCGCCGGCGTCACATCCACCGTGTACCCGTCGGCGTAGCGCCCAGGATATTGCCGGCCGTGAGGGTCCAGCGCGCGCACGTACTTGGGGTCGTTCGAGGTGTGCCGCGGCTGCTTGCGGTAGTGCGTGCGATATCCCGGGTCCGATCGTCGTGACTTGGACGACGAGTGCTGGCGGTAGAGGCTGCCTCGCCCGCGCGGCTGCGGCGACCGGTGGCCATATCGTCCGTCGTCGTCGGAACTCTCCGTGGCCGAGCTGTAGTCCTCGGGGTCGAACAGCATCGACTCGTCGTCGCCCGCGCTGCTGGACTCCAGGATGTAGTCCGGATCCGCCTCCATGGGCGTGTTCGCGGTCCGCGGTGGTGGTCCCCCATGCGGCGGCAGGTTCGCGGCGAACGGCACGTTCTCCCGGCCCGGCGGGACGAACGCGCGATGGCCGTTGGGGAAGCTCTGTCCCGGGTGGTGGGCATCGCCGCCCAGCGCGGGGTTGTTCCTGTTCAGCACCTCAAAGGGCGCGCCGTTTCCGAGGGCGGCTGCGCGCGCGGCATTCATTAGGTCAGGGTGTGCGTGTTGCTGCGGTGGACGCACGCCGGCCCATTGCTCTTGATTGCCTGGCGGCACTTGCGCCATAGGATGGTCGGGTGGAGGAGGCGGTCCTTGCTGGTGGAATTGCGGAGGCACTTGCTGCGGGACTTGGGTGAACATAGAATGCGACGCCCGTTTGGGGTCGGCGCCTGCGGCCCATTGGACATTCTCAAATGGTCTGTTCATCTGCCTGGGAGGTTCCTGGTTGATCACCGGGTCTGCAAACTGCGGCGGGAAGCTCTCGCGCCCACGGGGGGCGGTATCGAAGCTCACCTGGGCCGGCTGCGGTGTCTTGGAGTATGACCCCGTGTTGACGGGCTTCCGCGACAGGATGATGTCCATGGAGAGGGTCTCGTAGTCGCCGCGCCGGGAGTTCTTCCCCTTGACGGGCTTCTCCGACTCCTTGATGTACACGCAGGTCCATTCGTAGCGGGGGTCCTTCCGGCGCAGCTCCTCGATCAGGTCGTCGACGGCGGTGCGCTTCATCCGCGTGAGATTCTGATACTGGTTGGCGGCGGAGAATTTCTTCGCCCGCTTCTGCACCTGGCTGTGAAGGTCTGCCTGGGACAGATTCATGCGGGTTTTCTCGACATTGCTCCAGGTGGACTTCTGGCCGGGCAGCGCATCCGACTTGAAGAACGTATACCCGACGTAGTAGAAGACGGCACGGGGGTCGGGGCCGACCTCTTTGATGACGATGGGCTCTTTGACTCGGTTGGCCCGACCTGGAGTGTATCTGCCCTGGTTGACGTCCAGCCGCGCCATCTCGTCGACCAAGTGCGCGGGGCTGGGGGTCTGATTGTGAATAACTCGGGGCATGTCCCCGGGATGCATCTGTTGATGCATTTGGTGGTGTGGAGGAGGGTGATGGGATGGGGGAGGTGGTGGGATATTCTGGTTGATGACCGCCATAGCAGAGTCAGTAGTGTAGGTTGAAGAGAATCAGATAACCAGTCCGATAATCAGTAACGGTAAACACAATCCTTTCGACTTTTACATGTACCTTGGATAAAAAAACAATAACCGACAAACAACAAAGAACGAAGACGAAGAGATGTCCGAGCAGTGGGGAATGAAGACTTGATATAGAACGGCTCCCCTCCACGAGATGGATATGCAGAGAGGGGCGCTCCTCCACACCACACGGTCAATCGTGTTTCACGATTCGCAGACCCCTGCTCTGCTGCCTGCCATTAGGTTTACGCCTAGCAGTCGGCAGAAGGTCAGACCTCACCACGCCCGACGGTCACCACCATCCAATGATGGTGGTCGATTCTGGCGCAGAGGGAGCAGCTCTTGTGGCATCTTCCATGGGCACTTCGCCCTCGTTGCCCGTCGACGCCCATGGACACGAGAGAATCCTGATCCTGGGGCGTCGCACCAGAGCCCGGGCGTTTGCAAGAGTGAGGCTCCTGGCGTTTTTCTCTATCGCTCGCCTATCATTTGGTTCCTCAGCCTCAAAGGGGCGATGCACCGGATGTCAGACGGTACCCTCCATGGCTTCTGGACTGACACTAGAGACAAGAGGAAAAAAGACGTAAAGCCCTGATGCAGTCGAACAAGGCTGCATGAGCCTGACGAGGGGATTTGACGAGACGCCAAACAAGCAAGTGGCGCGGTCCTACCCTGGCCTCCGATTGCATTGCATTTCTTGTTTATTCTGGGGTGTCATTCGATGGCGTGGTTGAATGCAATTCACTCGTAAGAAGCGGTCGAGCGTATCTCCAAAGCCTTCTCCAACGGGAGGTTTCTGACTGCCGTCATTATTGGTCTCGCGGCGGTGATGAGCTGCAGCATTCTGCAGCCAAGAACAAGCAGAACTAGGCACCGCAGCTGGAGAGTCGCTGACAGACGACGGCAATGCGTGGATGGTCAGCCAGTGAGGGGACCACATTCATCGCAGCCGGGGCTATTCCACCGCTAGTGCTGGTTAGTGCTCGATTTCACTGCATTGAAGGAATCCACGAGCCATTTGGTGGGTCGGGGCTACCACTGCACAACATATGAAGGCGTTGCAGAAATGCAGCTGTATGTGCTTTTCTTCCTACTTCACTCTGGTTGGCATCAATATTCCCAAATCCAGTTTATCATCTCCTGCATGCTTCAGCTGGGATGTGTTGACTCCCCCTCAGCGCCTTTGTTCGTTGTCGTCAGCGTCATCTCGCACCCGGGCGATCAGGATGAAATCCCCGCATATCAGAAGCCAAGCGCAATCGTCCCTCGCGACGAATGAAAATGCCCGACGATGGCTCTCTGACTCATGGATTGGCTTCTGGATGTTGCGCTTCTCCTAGACCTTGTGACTCTGGTGACCGCTCTTTCACTTTGTCGCTTTTACTTGTTGCGTGGCTTTCCCTTCACCATCGTTGCCCCAGGTGACCGAGGATAAAAGGCTGACAGGAGAGTCGGTCCAATGAGGATACTGTCATAAACCACTATCTCACTCGGATATGTGGCCGCATGTAGGCTGGACCGATGCGTCTATCGGATCGACTGCGCCGTGTGGTATACACAGCCACAGTGACTCTGTCTGCTTATGCTGGATTCATATGAACAAGCATGTTCTCCCATACCCTGCATAGAATTGCCTCATACTCTCATTGAAAACCCCTGGTGATACTGGCCATAGCAGATCTGGTAATGTTCCCACATCACACTTCATCTCCGCTTGGGATACTGGAACAAACTCGAAATAGAGGCTCGCAAGCATTTCCCAATACAAGAGGGGGTAATGGAGTCCTCGCCTATGCGCCTGGAGAAGAAGACGACCATGAATGCCATATTTTAAAGCCACAGCGTCTTGTGGCGAGGAGCCGTTAGCGATCTGTTTCCATACTTCGGGCAAATATTGGCCAAATGATGCCATCTCCGGTGAGGGATTTAGGACGCATGCCCGATTCGGGGACTACAAGGCTCCCAAAGGGCAAAGAACGTTATTGGCGACGATAACAGCCTCGTTCTTCTCGGAGAGGCCAAGAAACCTGGGCGACATGACATGACTTTAAAGGTTCAACGTAAATGCTGCGTAGCAATGCTCGATTGGTAGCGTCGTGGATATCTACAGCGGTGTAATGTCACCATAACCCACTGCGATGCAACGCCATATAGAAAGATCTAGCCGTGATGCAATCCTCTATAACACACCTACGATCTCATAGCTTGGATCCGACCTTCTCCGCCAGAGACTGTAGGACCACCTCGGTCATCATCAACACCGCTTCCTCCTCCAAGCGCCGGCCAACTAATTGTAGGCTCACTGGCATCCCGTGAACCACGTCGGGGCAGTCTATCCATAGTCAGTATGCAGTGCATGGAACAATCAAACGGGCTCACGTACAGTCGCTTTGAACCTGCGCATCCACCTGCGACAACGGCGTATGATTGGCATACGCCACGTCGACGCTCCGGTCGCTGTGCACGCCACAAGGGAACGACACCGCCGGGTAGTCCAGGACGTTGAAGACGCCGGTGTATCCCACGTATCCAAACTTGCCGTTCTCAACAGAACTGTACGGCGTTGTCGGGCCTGGGAACCAAGTAGTCACTGGTCAGCTAATGAACCAACCATTCAAACGGGGCATACATACACAAGATCGCATCGATGCCGCTCGCATTCCACCGGTCCTGATACGCCTTGCAGAGGGTATTCCGTGCCAGCTGCAGCTGCCACATCTCATACACGCCCAGCTCCGTCGCCTCCTCGTAAGCCTTCATCTCCGGCCGCCACGGCTCGCCCGTCGGCTGGAGCAGCTTTCCGACCGACTTTCCGCCGTCCGCGACGAACAGGCGCGCGAGCGTCGCCAGCAGCTCAGCGTGTCCCGTCGGCGCCCAGTCCACGATCTGATGGCCCACCGCCTTCAGCTTGGCCACCGTCTGCTTCAGCGCGCGTGTGACGGGCGGTGTCGGCGTGACCACCCCGTCGTTCCACAGCACGGCGATCTTGAGCGTGCGCTTGGGCGGAACGCTGCGCCACGCGATGGGCAGACACTTCGGGTCGCGGAGCCACGGTTGTTGGCCCACCACCGTCTTCGACCAGAGGACGACCTCCTCGAGTGTCGGCGCCATGGGGCCGTTGACGCTGTTGACGGCTTCCTGACCGGCCAGTCCGGACCGTGTTTGGAAGTTGGGGAATCGGCCAAACGACGGTCTGATCGTGAAGATACCGGTGCAAGCGGCGGGGATGCGGAGGGAGCCACCTGTTACATTGTCCCCAGTTAGTTGCGTACCATAGATGCAGGGCTAAGGTGGCTCGTACCAATGTCGGTCCCCACGCCGAGACGACTCCCTCCAAAGGCAATCAAGGCCGACTCGCCGCCCGAAGAGCCGCCGGACGTTAGCTTCCTGTTGCGCGGGTTGACCGTGCGGCCGAAGACGTTGTTCACCGACTCGGCAATCATCATCGCCGTCGGAACGTTGGTCTTGACGTAGAGCACGGCGCCGGCGTCCAATAGCAGATCGATTAGAGTGCTGTTGTAGGTCGCCGGGTCATTGACCAAGGAAGTAAATCCAATGGTGGAATCCGTGCCAATGATGTTGAAGTTGTCCTTGATCGAGATGGGGAGGCCATGGAATGGGCCGACGGGCTTGCCGGTCTTTTTCAGCTGCGCGTCCAGCTCTCTGGCTCGGGCAATGGCCTTGTCAAAGAGTATCTCCGAGAGACAGTTGGTCTGGCGTTGCGCCCTATTAGTTTGTGTGCTCCTCAAGCACAAGCGACAGGTCAACGTACCAATTGGTGAGCAGCCGCGGCCGTCTTGCAGAATGCCCTCGTCACTTCCTCCGAGGTCCATGAGCCAGACGCCAGCGTGGACAGGAGCTGCGGCGCCGGGGTGGTGGTTATCTCCAGCTCCCGCTCCGTAAACCATCCGGACTGTCGGGGAAAGGTGGTCACGTCCAGCTGACTGTCTGGCGGGAAGATGCTGGCCGGAATGACCCATTCTGCGGGAATGGAGTCTTTGAGAGCTTGCCGTTTTTTCGCGGCAATCGTTTCCCAGCTCATTGTGACGATAACTCTTTCAGGAGGACTGATGATTGCAGGAGAAATCTGACTGTTTGTGTCACTCAGACGAGTTGTCCTCTGCGCGGGTTGGGTGGCTTTTGGAACCGCGGTTCCCTTTGTATACAATCAAGGCGGGGTTGATACCGAGCCATAGCCGGAGCCACGCCGGTGGCTCTGGAGATGCCCCTCTAGGGAACATGACCTCCGCGCCATGATTCGTCTTAGCAGCCGTAGCGATAGAGCTAGTGGTATCGTGTGATCCTGATATGGAGTCGGCAACTCTAGCCTATGAAGAGGCCAAATGCCGGTACTTGATGCGGAGACGATTAGGGCTTGGGGTCAGATGCGGAGACTAGATAGTAGTTGGAGAGACAAGAACAGCAAGATAAACGATAAACGACAACCGGATAATTTGCCGAAGGAGCTGGTCTCCCCCTCATTGCCCTCCATCAAGGGAGAATACGAGATGGCCGAGGCGGATGCTGCTCATGGCGGAAGTAGTCCTAACTTCGTGGCTGTCGTGTAGCTGGCAAAATCCAGACTAGATAAGCCGACGACCAGCTCGATCCCCCTCTTCAGCGGTCTTGGCTGCCAAACCAAGCACAGAGAAGATAGAGAGATGAAAGTATAAGACGGAAGCTCCCCGGGAAGGACGATATGCCTCCAGACAGACATCCCCGAGAGAGCAAGAGAGCGAGCCCTCCATCATCATGCCCTCCAAATTCATTTCCTACCTGAAGGGCCAGGAGAGCGTCCCTGGAGAAGCCAAGCTGCTCCGGAAGCTTGACTGCTTCATCCTGTCCTTTTGCTGTCTGTGTTATTTTGCCAATTATCTGGATCGCAGCAACCTGTCGAATGCCTATGTATCCGGCATGAAAGAGGAGCTGAACTTCCAAGGGAACCAACTCAACGTGATCAACACCATCTTCACCGTGGGATATATCATCGGACAGGTGCCCTCGAACCTGGCCCTGACCTATGTTCCGCCGCGCATCTTCTTCCCGACCATGATGGTCATCTGGGGTGGATTGACCATGATCACCGCGGCGGTCCATAACCCCCAGGGCATCATGGCCATCCGATTCTTTCTCGGGTTGGCCGAGTCCAGCACCTTTGTAGGGACTCACTATATCCTGGGGTCTTGGTACACGGAAAAGGAGCTGGGGAAACGAAGTGGAATCTTCACGGCGTCGGGCCTCGCAGGGACGATGTTTGGCGGCTTCATCCAGACCGGCATCAACTCTTCTCTGCACGGCGCCAGAGGACTCTCTGGCTGGAGATGGCTGTTCATTGTTAGTGCACCTCCATCCTAGCCTTGGCATGCGCCTGAGTACTAATAAAATGCCATCTTCCAGGTCGACGGACTCATCACCCTCCCCATTGCAATCTATGGCTTCTTCCTCTTCCCTGACACTCCTTCCACGACAAAAGCGCCATACCTCTCCGCTGAAGAGCGCGCCCTCGCCATAGCGCGCATCCCAGAGGCCGGGGTCGTCAAAGTACCCCTGAACCTGGCGTTCGTCAAACGCGTCTTCACCACCTGGTATTGGTATGCGTTCACCATGCTGTGGGTTATTGCCGGGGAGACCGAGTCGTTCTCGACCAACTATCTCCTGGCCCTGTACATGAAGTCGCATCCGACCAACAAGTACACCGTCGCCCAGCTCAACAACTATCCCACCGGGATCCCGGCCGTCGGGATAGTCTCGACCTTGTTCTGGGCCACGCTGACCGACTTTCTGGGCGGCAAACGATACCTCGTGGGTTACTGGATCGGTATCACCGGGATCATCACCTCCGCCATGATCCTGACCCGGTTTGACTCCACGGCGGTCGTCTTCGCTGCCTATTACTGGGCAGGATCCGTCTACGCCTGTCAGGCTACCTTCTTTGCCTGGTGCAACGACGCGATGCGCTACCAGGATGACCGCTTACGGTCCGTGGTCATCGCCAGCATGAACGCGGGCAGCAATGCCGTCAACGCCTGGTGGAGCATTCTGTTCTACTCGGCGACGTTTGCCCCCCAGTTCGTCAAGGGCATGTGGGCGATGATTGGGTGTTCGATTGCTCTGGTTATCTGGGCCACGGGCATCATCTACATGACGGTGAGAAACGAGAGAAATCGTGAAGACCGGGAGATGCGTCCCGGGGAATTGGACGTGAAACAGCAGGCTGCGGAGGCGTAGATACAAGCTACGTGGTATATATAGATTATGCTTGATTAGAGATGATGATGTAGTATAAGAATCTGAGATACACCGTTCAGACGATCATTATCACTGCTTGTAACGTATCATACCATCGACTCATTTGACCATCATGGCGATTTCATGATTCAACTCCCCAGGCATATCGGAACTCAACACGGTAGCTTGGAGATTTAACGAGTAATTGATGCAAGGAACGCGCACAGGCTGGACAAAACGGAGGTGATAGAGCAAAGGATGAGTAAAGCAAGAGTCATAGTCGGCAGCAGGCGAAGAACAAACATGGCAAGTCATTACTGTCGGAGATTGTCCAGTCGTGCTTGGAGATCGTCGTCGCTCGCCGCAGCACCTCCCGCGCCAACAGCCTGTGCGACTCGCGTTTCGCCCACGGCTGTGGCTTGTATATCTGTTGGGGTTGTACCAAGCTATTTCGCAAACGTTCGTCAGTAGCGGCCACACTGAGAAAGCAACGGGCACAAACCGCTTGGTTGAGGTCGACGCCGATCTCGTCAAAGATTTCCTTCAGGATATCCTCGCCTTCCTCCTCTTCGCCCTCCGCCCCAGTCGCTTCGTCAATCGCATCATCCATCATCTCTTGTCGCTCGTCCATGATCTCGTTCTCGCGCTCAAACTCCATGGCGATTCGTTGCAGCGCGGGGAGGTTCATCTGTCGGTTCATGCTTCCCAGTAGCATCGTCGCACCTTTCATCGACTGCATCATTTGTTCATTGCTTCGGACCGTCTGTAGAAGAGAGGCGCAAGTAAGTATATGAACGAAGGCGGGGTCGGACCGCGTTAGCGTCAGCGCATACCTGGATCCGAAGAGAGATGGCCTGTAGTTGTGTGCGCATTTGATAGAATTTCTGGATATATCTGATTTAACATATCAATTAGCAAGATTCACGACGCATAGTCTCTGAGTATCCAGTGGGTGCTCTACCTTCTTGTCCGGACCAGGTCCTTTGCCTGGATCTTACAGGCGCCTACCTGTCCATTCTTGGCACTCTTCTTGATGTCCTGCACCAGTTTCTTCTCTTGGTTCTCCAATTTGACCCTCTCGCGGTCGAGTTCCCGCTGTGTCCGGTCCAGAGCCCTTTGGTGTTTGCGCAGGCGCTCCGCCGGGGTCATGCGTTTCCCGAATGCCCACTCGACGATCTGGAGGGGCCGTTAGAAGGAGAACATATGTGGAAGCAGCTGTACCCAACACATACATTCATGATGTACAGAAATGATCGGATTTGAAACTCGAGGACGAGCAGCGCTAGGCAGCGGGGAGAGGAAGATAGTTAGGAGGTGTACCTGATAGGAGGCCCTCTATCGCTTGGTGACATCAAGTGGTAATTAATCCGTGTATGGAGGAAACGGCAATACGGATGTTTCATTACCACTGTCACATGTTCCTGACCCAAAAGGGTATAGCGTGGGAATTTCCTGGCGGGATCACGTAAGCCCCCATCGCCCTCCGTCACGTTTAACTCTATCGTTTATTCTACTGCGCCGATGATGGTTCCGTCCCATCTCATCTACTCTCTCCTCCGACATCTTTCCATGCACCGCGCATCCCTCTCGCCATGAGCCAGGAGTACTTTTCCGGCAAGAGCGGTTCCTCCGCCGGAGAGGGGTCGTCCCGACATCCCCCTGAGGAATCCTCCGAGAACCCTTTCTTTTCGTCGCCCCCACCCGCATACATGACCGTCGGGAATGGCTCGACTTCGGAGAGCGCCACCGCGTTGATGGCCTCGTTGAACCAGGATTCCGGATACGGCGGTAGCAATGCGAGTGGTAGCTTGATGGATGGAGATGCTGGCAGTGGTTGGAGACCAGAGTTCATGGTCGACCGGCCGACTCCCCAGCATACTCCAACACACCCAGGAGAATGGAATCCGGCTGGTTTGTCACATCCCACCGAGATCAGACGAAACGGTCGATGATTTACTGACTATTCATGGGTACAGCCGAGCATGAACGACAAGTGGTCGCGAGCCATGTTCACCAACTCCTATAGTACGTTGATCGGGTTCTCCGCACAACAGGTGACGCGACCAAAGAGTGCCTATGTAAACTAACAGCCTTGTAGTAACTCGAACCGAACAAAGCTCGGCCGCTCTATCTCCCGGACAATCGAAACTCTGAAAGAACTCCAAGATATGAACCGCCAGTGGCCCGCGCATTATCCCTCCGTACAGGCTACCTCCGGCACCCAAACCCCCGAGTCTCCGTCGCAAAGGCCCGTGTTGAACCAGACTCAATCGTATCTCAACGAATCAAATACTTCGCCCGAAAACTTCAGACCCAGTCCGCCGAGGCGTGCGGCGACGTTGTCAACTAGTGAAGATCTAGCCGAGTCCAGTGCCGCCGCCGAACGTCGACCTCCGACGGAGCCAAGATTGATGAGTCCTCAGATCGCGCGGGAGTTCTCAATTCTGAAATTAGATCTCAAGTTGGGTGCGTTGTCACAGGCTGAATTAGTGCACTCGTTGGAAAAGGCCTCAATCGCCTCTCTTTTGGATGGGAAAATCAGCCAGAGCATCAAGCACCTGCTCTCCTTGCGGGACAGAATTGAGGACACGTCCAGCAAAGTCCTGATCACCGGAGATTTGAACGCCGGCAAGTCGACATTCTGCAACGCCTTGTTACGGCGAAAGGTATTGCCCGAGGATCAGCAGCCCTGCACTAGCATCTTTTGCGAGGTTCTCGACGCACGGGAGAACAGCGGAATCGAGGAGGTGCACGCAGTCCATAAAGATGTGCAGTATAACCGAAACGACGAGAGCACATATGACGTGTATGCTCTGAACGAGCTTGAGAACATTGTGGTCGACAATTCCAAGTATATGCAATGCAAGGTATACGTCAAGGATACGCGAACAATCGACGAATCATTGCTCAACAACGGCGTTGTGGATATCGCTCTCATCGATGCTCCCGGCTTGAACTCAGACTCCCTCAAAACCACCGCGGTCTTCGCGCGACAGGAAGAAATCGACGTTGTCGTTTTCGTTGTTTCAGCTGCCAACCATTTTACGCTCTCAGCAAAGGAATTTATTCTGAATGCCGCTCATGAAAAAGCGTACATGTTTATCGTTGTCAATGGATTTGATCAGATCCGAGACAAGCAACGATGTGAACGTATGATCCTGGAGCAGATTGGCAAGCTCAGCCCCCGCACATACAAGGAGGCTGCAGAGCTGGTTCACTTTGTGTCTAGTAACGCCATTCCCGTTGCGCCTCCTATGTCCATTGAGAGCTCAGGCTCCGGTAGTGGTGGTGGCGGCGACGGTGACGATGGTGACGATGACGACGATAAACCCGAGAACAAAGGAAAAGGCAAAGGCAAAGAAAAAGAGAAGATTCAAGATTTTGAAAATCTCGAGGGTTCTTTGCGACGGTTCGTTCTGGAAAAGCGCTCCCGTTCAAAACTGGCGCCTGCGAGAACCTACCTTCTCAACTTGCTTGCGGACATCACCTCCTTGGCCTCGGTTAATCGGGATGTCGCCGAATCGGAGCTCAAGCGTGTCACGGATGAACTGACCGAGCTCGAACCAGCATACGAAGAGGGCAAGAAGAAGAAGGTGGAACTGGGAGACCAAATTGAGAAGTCCATCGACGAATCTTGTGAAGACGTTTACAACCACACTCGCTCCACGTTAGGGAATACCATTTCTCGTGTTTCCGAGGCTGACCTGGGCGTCGAATATCCTGGTCTCTTCTCAGCGTTCCAGTACGCGGAAGACCTCAAAATGGCCATGCTGGAACAAATTTCTGCATCTGTCTTCGACTGTGAAGATTACGCTCGTGAGAAGACAGTGCAGGGTGTCGGCTTTATTCAAAATGTCGGCCTCCTTCATGTGGGAGAAGATAAATTCACCCCCCTCAACTTCCGCGCTGATATGATGTTCCGACGTGGTCGTCGCCATACGCTCGCGAGACAGGTCGACACCGAGGTCGAGCTGTGGGATTTCTTCGACATCTCCAGCCTTTGGGAGCGACAGGAGAAGATGGCCGGAACCGGAGTGGCAATGACTGCTTTGACTGTTCTTGGAGGCCGTGCTTTCGGTGGTATTAGCTGGATTGATAGCATGTTCACTGCTACCAAGGTCCTTGGACCGAACAATTTGCGGCGCCTTATTCTTCCCGGCATTGTCGCAGCTGGTGAGTTCAACCCATTATCACCACATGGCCTTATACTAACCTCTGTAGCTGCTCTGACCACCGCCTATATCCTGTCTTCGATCCCTACCACGCTGCCCCCTCGCCTCTCGCGTAAACTCGCTGCTACGCTTTCTGAAATGGACTACGTCCACACCAATGCCAGCAGAATTTCGTCCGAGGTTCGTCGCATTCTGCGCATCCCAGCGACCAACCTCCAGAACAGTCTCGCCCAAGGCATTGAAGACCTTGGAAGACGCAAGCACGAAGTGACGAAGACAAAACACGAGAGCGAAACTGCCTGCAAATACTTTTCCAACCTCTTCCGCGACAGTAGCGAGAACAGACGTTCTGTCGAAAGCATCGATCTCGATGGTCCATTGCCTGGTGGATTGGCAGCCTACGAAGCTTGATTGCATGTTTCCTCCGTTCTTTTCTTTTCTACCCTTTTCATTGTACAAATATTACGAAGTGTTATGGATTTGTCCTGATTATTACCTGTTGGAGCTCGTCATTTTTGATACACATTTTCTTCACCCCTTTCATCAAAATATCCTGTACATTTCTTCGCTTTGCTTACTCTTCATTCCCCCGCTTGTTTGCTTAGCATCTATGCATGGCTATGATACTCGTCTCTTGCTATATTCTGTTGTCATCTGTGTTAGCGTCCTGAAAAGCTTCATATATCGGGATAATATTTGAAACTCTGAAAAGGAACCAAGGCTATTTACGCTTAATGTCGTCTCCTAATTAGTTTAAAGTAGTAGTCTGGGCATGAGGAGGCTTAATTATGATAACGTAGATTCGTCCTATATCTACCCGCACCTCGACTCATAGCAATGGCTAAAGAAAAGTACGACGCCCCCGCCATGCTAAATAGGACTCTTCAATGACGCCAAAAAGACTATGCAGCCAGGATTTCAGAAATTAAAAGTCATCATCTAAATCATTCGCGACCTTATTTGCGTTCCTTGTCCTTCGTCCTGAGCCCCATCCGGGGTTCTCCAGCTCTCTCACCTGTCCCATGACCAGTGTCGCATCTGCAGTTGGCTTCTTCTCGACAAGCTTGCCGGCATGATGGAGGAACTTCTCTCTCATTGCGACAGCATCTGGATCTTCGTAATTCAGTTGTGTCATGGGAGGAGGAGGAGACTGGGTCTCATCCTCCTCGACTGGGCGGTCCCCGGGAGCAAACTCGAACCTCCCACTGTTGACAAGGGAAGCAATTCCGTCCGTATTGACGCTATCGATGGCGCTGCCGCATCCGTCGTCGTTTAGAGTGTCGATGGAGCTAGCTCGGGAGATGCCCTTTTGTTCGGCTGTGCGAATAGAGGGCGCTCGCCCGAGGAGCGGCTTTCTTCCTCTTACGCGATTGGACTCGCCTGATTCCGACACTGTGCGCGAATTTGCGGCCTGGGCTTGCTTCAAAAATCCACTGATCGTCATGTCGATGGACTGGGCAGCGGAGTTTGTGGATTCCTCTGAGATGCGGCGCTTTGCGGGCGACAGGTTAGCATTTGGGGGATTCCGTTCCTTCGTAGGGGATTGGGCGTTCGAGTGCGGTTGGCTAGGAGCCTTCTGTGCGGAGGCGGGCTTTTCCTTCCGAGGAGGAGTGTCGTGTGCTGTGTTCTTATGCGTAGTGGGCGAGCTGCTTCTGTTCGTCCCATTGCCGCCATCATTCGGTGTATCTTGCATGCTTTGTGCGCTCGGCTTGGAAAATTTGTCGCCGTTGGTCTGAGATTGTGGCTTCTGATGATCGGGGCGAGAGCCAGCTCGCAATTCTAGATCCTTGGTACCTTGAGAGTGGGATCTGCGGATAGCATACGGCTCCGATCCTTGCTTCTGCTCCTTTCGAATAGAATCCCATAACCATTCCGCAGAAACAGCTGGCACGCCCCATTCTTGGGTATGGCGGAGCTTGTCATTGTTCACTGAGCCTGTATTGTTGCAGACCAAGATCGACGCGCTTGGAGTCAAGTATTCGTTATAAGAAGCACCTGCATGGTTAGTATATGGCAGAACACCGGTCAAGATTTGGCTCACCGATTAGGTTGACCAGTTTGGACAGGTGTAACAGATCGATGCGCGAGAACCCTGTCGAGCATACTTTCATTCCAGAGAACCCTAACCCAATCAGCAATGACTTCATAGATCAGATGTGCAGGTCTCACCTTTGATGGGGAAGCTCGGGACAGGTGTGTTTGCAACATGAGACTCTGGGGGTACCAATGATTTTGCGTCTAGACATCGTTCCAACCACATATCGGTTACTATCTCGCATTCAAAAGCCAGGTCGTCCGTAGATGGTATTTGATTGCGCGGCATCTTGTACGGGACGATAGTGTAAAGGCCATGCCCTCGTTTAGGAATATCGGGTCTGGAGAATTCATTCAAAGAGCCCACTATCTGGGCTCCGTTGAATGACAAGTGATGACGGAGTACATTTGTCTTGCAAAAATCAGCTCCGTGCACCTCAGAAACATAGCGGTAGACATACCTGCTTGGAGGAAAACCCATGGATATAAAAGTAAGTCTCTCTGAGGAAGCCATCATTCGATTTCGTTGCTGGCTCCGCGCTTTGTTGGCGGGATCCCTGGGGCTCTAAAAAGGTACTCTCACTGGCAAATGACTTGGCTTCCTGTATTGTAGATGTCCTTTTCAGAAGATTTTGGCTATCGCCTTTCGGTTGGCTGCCTGTGGATCGCCTAAAGTCCGGGTTGTCAAAGCCACCGCCGACAATATCTCCCCAGATACCTTCGTTCTGATCGCCCAGCTTAGCACTTGCAATTCTGCGCAGTTTGCGAGGACGGGGATTCGAGGAGTTTGTGTTTTCTACGGGCTTCTCCTTTACTGCGGGTAATGACCGGTTCCATGCACCAACTCCTTGTTGGTCTTCGGGCAAATGAAGATCGTACAGCGTCTCCTCGAGAGTCATGCCTCGTTCGAGGCTGTCGGTGAACCATTTCATGGTAACGATTTTGATATTCCATTGCGTCGCAAACTTGTATTTCTGACCTTCAGCGCTCCGCGCTATCAGATGAGTGACGCTCTTCGTCAGGTCCTTTCTGAACTCGGCTCCATTGGCGGTGGCCGTGTTCTGGATGTAGTTCCGGAAAGCCACTAAGAAGCCAAGAGTAAGCTTCAATTACCTCCTAAATGAAGAGAGCAGTCATCTCCAACACTTACTGTCCTCGAAGCCCGTTATACAGATCGAGAGGCCTGCGAACGTTGGCAGTCGGTGTAGCTCCTCTAGGGCTCGAATGTCCGTATCGTCGCCTTGCATCCATGACTGACGTACGGCCTCGATCCACCCCGGCTTGAGAACAACGACATCCGATCGTTCTCGCGCAACAAACTTATACTTCGGGGTGTTGGTCTCGCCGACAATCAAGTGGGTAACATCCGATGTAAGATCGAACTTGTGGGTTGCGCCCATCTGGCTTGCGATCGTTGCTAGCTCAGTCTGAAGAATTTGAAATCGTTAGAAGTCAAAGAAATAAAAGCACAGGCGCAAAATAGTGGCAAAATGATAGTCGCATCGCGTACCCGTTGCTCTGGGAGAATGGAGGTGAAGCAAAGAACCACCCCGGCAAGAGGATGTTCCTTGTCTGGTAGGTTATTAGCATTGGTAGACCCAGACAGTGGGGGATATCAAGAGCAAACTCACTTGAGACAGCTTTCACTGCCATGCTTCATGGTTGGCAACGCACGAGAACCCCAAGTACGACTGGTAGTCGAGGGCTTCTACTGGAGTGGAAAACCGATGCCGCTTTGGCAGCGCGCGTCTCTTATCGGGTGTCACGTGTGATAAACGGCGCGTGTATCTTTCCAGGAACGCGACAATCCGTGCGCGCCAAAAGTTCCACAATTCGATTCAATCCCATAATTGTATGCTCATTACTCGATGCCAAAGAGCGTTGGCTTCCTGCGCATCACACGCTGAAACATCCCTGCCCATCGCTGGCTTTTTATGTATGCCAGGAATACCACAACGACGCTAGTCTGTTATCGTCTACGCACCTCACATGCTTCCACTGTGATAACGCAAACTGTCCCCGGTTACTCGACGTCTCGAGCACCAGCCAAAAGGGTCGCAGCTATGTTCTCAAGGGCTGTGAAGGACCATTCAGCCGCGTCCTCACATCCCCTACAGTCGACACTCTCGCGCAACAATGACCTGGCCCAATCGAAGCCGCCTCCCGCGCAATCCATCGGCCTGAAACGGAAGATTGAAATGACGAATGCCGGAGGATCTGCCCTGGCTTCTTTGCACAGTCCCGTATACTATGACGAAAACGACTTTGACGATGAGGTCGATCTAGACTTCGAATCCCCAGACCCAATCGTTCCCCCGCCGAAGATCGTGAGACCGGCTTCTCAAGACAAACCTTCGTTTGACTACCCAAGACTGGACAGAACACCAGACCCCGGGAATGATGTTCCTTCAGCGCTGGAGCCGGCGACACGAACCAAGATGGCGTCGGATGTGAAGTACCCTGATCTGCCTCCTGTCTCGCAGGAGAATGTTGCGCCATCCAGTAGCATACAGTACCCCTGGTCTTCTTCGCCCCCCTCCCATTTTCAAAAACCTGGCAATCCTCGAACCCTGCCATGGCTTAAGAGCGAAGAACCCGCACAACCACCGTCTCCGGCGGAGGAGTACAACTGGAAAATCAAGCCGAAGGATCCTCATCTCTCCAAGCAGAACGCACTCTGGAATAACCCTGAAAGCATGATCAAAGAAGAACAAAAGAAACAGCGGAAAATGCGGCAACAGCTCAAGAAAAACCAAAAAGCTGCTTCTCACCCAGCACGTCCGAAAATCGCTTCCCTGTTTCTTAGTGACGAACAACGACATGTTCTGGATGCAGTTGTCCAGCATGGAAAGAGCATTTTCTTCACAGGTTCTGCGGGAACGGGTAAATCTGTGCTTATGAGAGAGATCATCAAGAAATTGCGAGACAAATACCGAAAGGAGCCCGACAGGGTAGCCGTGACTGCTTCCACGGGCCTCGCTGCGTGTAACATTGGAGGCGTTACTCTACACAGCTTTGCAGGCATCGGGCTGGGCAAGGACAAAGTCCCTGAGCTCGTAAAGAAGGTGCCGATTCACGTCAACTTTGCTTGGGGAAAGAAACTTCGCACTGACCCTTCATAGGTCAAAAGGAACCCAAAGGCCAAGAACCGTTGGTTACGCACCAAAGTATTGATTATTGACGAGGTGTCCATGGTTGATGGAGACCTTTTCGATAAACTGGAAGAAGTGGCCCGCCTGATTCGAAACAACGGCCGTCCTTTTGGAGGCATTCAGCTGGTGGTCACTGGCGACTTTTTCCAGCTGCCCCCGGTGCCGGAAGGGAACAGTCGAGAGGCCAAGTTCGCGTTTGCGGCTGCCACTTGGAATACTTCTATCCACCACACCATCCTCTTGACGAATGTCTTCAGACAGGCAGATCCTGAGTTTGCTGGAATGCTCAACGAAATGAGGCTTGGGAAGCTCAGTCAGCGTACCATTGACGTGTTCAAGCAATTGTCTCGACCACTGAACTTCCATGACTCTCTAGAGGCTACAGAATTGTAAGGGCTCCAGCTACTTACGATGACAGCACTAACTTCGCCCAGGTTTCCAACTCGGAATGAAGTCGAGAATGCAAACGGTGCACGCATGCAAAGACTCTCCGGTGAACTGATGACCTTCAATGCTGTGGATTCTGGCACTATACAAGACGAAAAGTTCCGTGAGAAATTATTGTCCAACTGCATGGCCCCTCAAGTCATTCATCTTAAAAAGGGCGCGCAGGTCATGCTCATCAAGAACATGGAAGATACGCTTGTCAATGGATCCATTGGACGAGTGGTTGCTTTCATGGATGAGACGACATTTGAAGTCTACAGGGAACATGAGAACGATTTCTCTGGCAGTGGCGATTTTAACGACCTTGATGATGACAGTGCGGTTCGAGCCCGCAAAAAGCTCAAGTCTGCCATCAACAAAGATGGTGGAGTCGTTGCGAGCAGAAAATGGCCTTTGGTATGTTTCGTGCAGCCCGATGGATCAGAGAGACATCTGCTTTGCCAGCCTGAGACGTGGAAAATCGAGCTGCCGAACGGTGAAGTGCAGGCTCAGCGTCAACAGATCCCACTGATTCTTGCCTGGGCCTTGTCAATTCATAAAGCTCAGGGTCAGACCTTGCAGCGGGTGAAGGTTGATCTCGGACGGGTTTTCGAAAAGGGACAAGCCTATGTTGCTCTGAGTCGTGCGACCTCGAAAGATGGCCTTCAAGTCACCCGATTCGATCCCCGCAAGGTCATGGTACACCCCAAAGTGACCGAATTCTACTCCAATTTGGTCAGTATTACGGAAGTGGTCAAGCCGAAAGGCTCCAGTGGTTCTCGACGAACCCGTCAAGAGGACTACCTCGATGACGACTTCGAAGAAGACTATCAAGAGCTTATGGCTGCATAACAGACGAATGATCATAGTTTTACACCTGAGATACGATTTATTCATACTCTGAAGCTGTGTATTTTGTTGTCAGCTGGTACTGTTCTCTCTTGCACATATGCACCTGTGCTGGGTTAGATGACTCTGTCTATATTATACGAGGGGCCTTGAAGAGCCGCACCAAGGCCGCAAGCGCAAAAGATCATATGGAGCTTTGAACTTCCATATATTAGCCGTCACTCAATGGCAAAGGCTGCGTAACAAGATCCAAACCAAAAGGCTCATATTTGATGTGACTTCTATGCTCGGATGCACCGTGATCTAGGCCATGTACCCTTCGGGCTTCCACTTATTACAACTTCGCCATGGTCTCTGTTCGATCAATCACCCGTTTCATCGCTGGATCCCAGTGCTCTGGGGCTGGTCTGGCGAAACGTCGGTCTTGAATGATCTCTACCGCAGCACCATTAACAGTGCCATCGTCCAGGATGTCTTCCACTGCCTCCACGACCCTTCCAACTTGCGTGAACTCCTGCCGTCCAACTTCATCCCACTCTTCCGGTTTTAGCAACCCTGTGCCTACTGACGCGGGGCATATGCAGTTCACACGAATGCCCAACTTGGAGGTAGCCTTGGCTAGAGAGCGAGTCAGGCCAACGCAGCCATGTTTTGCTGATGCGTACATTGGCAAGTAGGCGATTGGATAGACCCCGCCGCAAGAGGATGTGATGATGATGTTGCCCCCTGGCGTCTTGTTCTTACGCAGAAAATGCAGGGCCAGATAACAGGTGGCCACAACAGACTTCAAGTTGATTTCGAGGATGGTCATATCCAGGGGAGGAGGTAAGTTGGTTTCATACCGCTGGTAAAACTCGACCTTTTCCACAATGCCTGCATTTGCAAAGACTGTAAAGAGACACAGAGTTAGAACTGCTCACCATCTGAGCCCTGGAGATCCATACCAAAGTCCAGCTGTCCATATTGCTTCCAGACTTTTTCGAACGTCTCGGCGAGGTTTCCATAATCTCCCACGTTGGTTTTGTGGAAGACTCCATCGATATCTCGAGCTACTTGCTCGCCTGCTGGGTTGACATCTGCGATGACTACCCTCCAGCCTTTAGACGACAATGATTTGGCTGTGGCTAGGCCAATTCCTGAAGCTATTTGTTGTTAGTCTATGACTGAGCCAAGAAATGGCACTTGGTGAACAAACCTCCTCCGGTAATTAAGGCTACTTTCGGCATATTGGGAGGACTATTCGACCAATGGAAGATAAATGTCGTTACGAAGGAGCTCTTGAACAGCCCGAGATCCGGCTTCAAGATGGCCTTTTATACTTCGTTGGGTCCAAGAAGTCACATCCCGCATAGCCGATATCTGAGGCTGTGGGTGGTCGGAAAATGATACCCATGGACGAATACAGTCGATCAGTCATTCCCCGCAACACCACTCTTATTTTCCACCGGCTTTGGGACAATCAACAACACCAGAACAGACGAAAATTGGAGGGACTTCTTCGAATTTCTCTTCACATAGCGTATTCTCATATCCAAGATGGCCAGCCCGGGCACGCGCCAACCATACATCAAGATCCAGTGGTTCATCAAGCGCAAAGAGGGGATGAGTCCAGAAGATTTTCATAAGTACTGGGAAGAAGACCACGCGAGATATGTTTTGAACCTTCCCGGGTTCAAGCAAATCACCAAACGCTACAGCCAGGTATCAGCAAATTGCTCGGTAAAGATTCCTGCCTCCAACTGGCTAACTCGTTTCGGACAGTTCCATCCTGCCCCTGAGTTCCAGGAAAAGGCCAGTGTCCTTGGTATGGAAAGTCTGGACTTCGATGGGGTTGCCGAACTGTGGGTTGAGAGCGTGGAAGGATATGCCAGCCACATGGGTCAAGCTGACCTCGTGGAGGCTTCAAAGAGTGAGTTGACTTACAGACTCCATGTTAATATGAAGGCCCCGTGCTGTTCTAACCTTTTACAGAGGAGGGAGCCCAGTTTATGGGTGCTGGAAGCAAGGTCCTGATCGGCTACGAGACTTTGGTCCACGGGGAACCAGTACCTGGTGTCCCCAAGGAGAAGAGCTACACGCTGTGAATGCTCAGGTCATACTCAAGCTTATACTGTTCATTGACGAGGCTTTTCTTGGGCTTGTATATCCTGTGGACAGCAGCATGATGACGTGGACAACATGAATACTCGGAAGTAGAGATGAATGGTTGTCTTGTCTGTATGTACTGAACTCATGGTCATTAATAGGGTAATGCATACGGTAGATGTTCATCATTCTGGCCAAGGGCCTGGACATCATCGCATCTAAACTAGTAGAAGATGGACCACCACATTGTACAGGATGCACTGCTCCCCGATTGTCTTGGTCGGCTCATTTATGCGCAAAGATACATGCTACTCGGCCATGATCTTCAGTCTAAGCCCCGGGGTCTCACAGCCTGAGGACCGGCTAAGGTTACCCCTTTCTCGCCCAGTCGAATGGGATCTCGACGATCACGATGCTTCCCCGGATATCCCCATGACAAAGATCTTCATGTCTCGACAGATTTCTCTACTTAGCACGCTACCCGCCAATCTGGTCATCGGTATAACATTTCAGGTCAGTTTCTTGACACCAACAGAACAATATGTCGAGTGTTGAGGAGAAAGAGAGGACGGAACATGACAGCAATCCTTCGGTCAATGATGAGATTCAACCGTCTCCTGCCGCAGGCTTTACAGCCGATCTTGATCATCTTCCTAAGGGCTACTTCAGGAGTCCATTCTTCGTCGGGACTCTGTTTGCCATAGGTACAGGACTTGCAGCGAGTACAGGTGGTTATGGTCTCGCAGCTCCAAACCTCACCTTGATCAACAATGAAATCGGTCAGCTCTTCGATATAGAGACTTATGATAATTGTCTGATCATTGTTTAGGGCCTGACCCAAATATCAATTGGGTCTCGTTTGTCTACACCCTGACATTGTCGGTTGGGCTTTTGATCTTCGGACGATTGACGGATGTCTTTGGGTATGCTCCATCGTGAAAAGGGCATCTTACGATGACGTGTTCCCAAATCAGCTGACTCTATGTAGAAGGCGATACTATCTGATCGGAGGAACCGTGTTATCTTTGGTTGGATGTATCGTGGCTGCCACAGCACAGAGCGTTCCGGCCCTGATTGTTGGGATGGCCCTGATCGGTCTCGGAGGTTCTGCGCAGCAGTCGTTCTCCTTCGTCTCCAACGAGCTCGTGCCAATGAAATATCGCTTCATCGTCAACAGTTGGATCTACCTATGGACCCTTCCAACTTCTGCCTTTGGGGCCGCTATATCTAAGGCTTTTGTGTTGTATACGTCACCCGGATGGCGATGGTAGGTATATAAGACCCAAATGTAGCGCCAGGCTAATACAATGTGTCGACACAGGTGCTACTACTACCTTATCATTTTCAACGTCATGTCCCTCGGGCTGTACGTTGCGTTCTACTTTCCCCCCACCTTTGCGGAGAAGCATACAAATCGCACGAAAATGGAGGCTGTGCGTATGTTCGACTATGTTGGGACTTTCTTGTTCATTGCGGGTCTCGTATTGTTCCAGCTAGGACTATTATGGGGAGGGCAGGTGTGTCATTCTTGCTTGCAGTGTTCGGTATTCTGGACAAAGCTGATTTGCGTGCAGGTGTACGCTTGGAAATCGGTCCCGGTTGTCGTCACCATAGTGCTGGGGGCTATAGTTTTAGTGGCATTCGCCCTATGGGAGGCATACGCCCCATTGAAAGAGCCAGTCGTCCCGATAAGATTGTTCAAGAACATTCATTGGGTATCAGCTTGTGTGCTTCTAGGGTTGGGTGCAAGCATATACTATGGTAAGCATTCTGTTCATCTATAAGGGACACAATTGCTCATACATATAGCTATGGCTATCATCTGGCCCAGTATGGTTTCAATTTTGTATACGGTACGTACACCCTATCATCCAGCACCGTGACACTCGTGACTCTCGTGACTTGGGATTGATTGGGATAGGATGACGGTGGTGCGAGCATGAGAGCCGGATGGCTCAATTCCATGCCTGTCACCCTCATGGTCATGGGTCAAATCCTTGGAGGGGGGCTAGCTGCAGCTATCGGAAAGCAAAAGTACCAATGCATGTTTGTATTGGTTTCTGGGGGTGCCCTTCTGGCCGGTAAGGCCCTTCAATCTGGGATGCGACGTAATCACTGACTTATCATGGTCCCTAGCGATGGCTTACTCGACATCATCCACACTCCACGGCACAGCAGCCCTTCTTAACCTCTCGTGCTTCTTAATCGGCTGGAATGAGTCGGTCTGTCTAACGAATGCTGGCATCGAACTTGAAGACCAGCGTGAAATCGGAACCGCGGTTGGCATGGCAGGGTCTATTCGATCTACTATCTCGACCGTTGCGTCGAGCGTGTATGTGGTTGTGCTGAACAACCGGATGGCGCAAACCGTACCTACCGAGGTACCACCCGTGCTGATGGAGGCCGGGCTCCCGCAGTCTTCCGTTGCTCCTTTTCTCGAAGGTCTCTCCACAGGGAGCTTTAGTGGGATCCAAGGGTTGACTCCCCATATTCAGGAAGTTGGAACCCACGCGTACAAAGTTGCGAGCTCGCATGCATTCAAAACGGTGTATCTGACCTCAATTGCCTTTACTGGTGTGGCTATTATTTTGTCGTTTTGGGCTCCAACGGTGGATGACAAACTGACCGGGCAGGTCGCCGCTACGCTGCATCAGACTCATATTGCACCGCATGGGAAGGAGACCAAGGCGTGAATGAACTTGACTTAGTTGATATGAGGCAGCCTATAGATAGTTCTATCAGATAAGCTGAATAAAACCTAGCTTGATAGTTGGTTGAGGAGGATACCTACATATTGAAGAGCTCACATTGAGGACCATTGCTGTACGGACGGAGTTCCCATATCTTCTGTCCATCTACGTGACAATGATTGCTACTATACTGTGTATATATTCAGCGTGGTCAACCGCTCCATCTTATGAGTCTCACCCAAAGCCAACTCGTCTGTATATCATTCAATTAACCATGAACATGCTCATTATACCCTCTCCCATCCTCGGTCTATATTATGATGACATGGTACAAATCGCCCATTATGAACCTCCATACAGACCACGCTTCCTTAATGAACTCACTTCGCCGGTAACCCCAAACCCAGCAATCTTACGCCCTGTATCTTCTCCTAACCCAGGCCCTGCTGGATCTTCCATCTCGCCAAATTTCACCCTCAAACTCATCATCTCCAATGACCAGTTCTCCTCACTCCCCAAGCAACACCCTTTGGCCACCCTGTCAACATCGGCAGACCCTCTTGTGGTTGTCAGGATCTGTAGAAACCCCCCATCCGTGGCGGCAACTCCGTTCGCCCGCAGCGCCCATCCTCCTAAGATCAGTGCACACAGACCACATCCCAGTAGCAATGCATACGGCAGGATGAGGTTCAGCGGCTGCGAGAAGGCGTACACATTCACAGGTACGACACGGGTCTGGGTTGCGTTTGTGGACCAGTGATTGGTAAATGGGATCGTGGAGAGGGTGATGTTTGCGAGGATGTTGTTGAGCGTCGTGGCATTGACGGTGAAGATGGAGGATGTCTGCGGGTAGAGGATGTTGATTCTATCAGATGAGGAGAGTTGGAAGGGTGAGAAGTATTGGGTTATGGTTAGAAGGGTTTCTTTATTGGTCTGGTCTGTTACTGCTTGTTAAATTCCATAAACAGGCAAGATTGGGGACGGGAGAATTTACTGAGCTCGTAGAAGTTCGGCGAAACGGTGGCTTCGACGTGTTGATAGTCGTGGCGAGTTTCATCAGTTTCGGTCGAGGAGATGGCGGCCAGATTTGCGTCAAAGGTCCCGGTGAGCTGCTGTGCCATGGCGTATATCAGGGTGGCCAGGTTTGCGTCTTCGAAGAAGTTAATGGCCGTCGAGTTCACCAATCCGGGGGATTGGTATGAGGTGTATGAGGTGCCTGGGACAACAAGGTGTCGACCGGAGAGGTTTGATATTGGACGAACGGAGTTGACATCTGTTGACAGCGTGACATGCTGTATGTTCTCTCGATACGCCATCTCCACGGTGTATTCGGCCTTTGATGGCACGCAATCCAGGTGGCTTTCCACAATGTCGGCTTTGTACCGCCTATCTGACACTTCCTCAGATCCGTTCATATATGTCTTGTCCACCTGCACAGCAAAGTCATCTGTCGCTCTGGCCGTCATGAAATGCAGATGGGCCTGTGTCGATGGGTCTGGGTCTGCGGCGCCTTCAGGTATCAAGGTGCTGTTGTACGCCATGAACGAAAGGCCGGGGTACGCTCTCGAAAGCTCTGTTATATTCCTTTCTATCGTCCTTTGGACGTCAGTGCTCGTGCATTGCAGATAAGGCCCTGTGAACTGCAAGGTGTAGGAGCAGTTGGCGCCACACGGCGACGGCATGTTCAGGGTCGCGGCTGATGTTAGCATGCCGTTGACGAGATACTGCATGGCGAAGGGTATATTCGGTGTTAATTCGGGGTAGGTCCCGTACCAGATATTGGTGATGCCTTCATCATGAGGGTCGGTCTGATAACTGAATGTGGAGATGGAACGACTGGCGATGTAGGCGTAAGATCTATTTCCGGCCTTTGACCATCATGTTAGATGGGATGCTTGCAGCATGTGGTAATATATAGACAGGTAGTCGTACATCAGCTGCATTGAACGTCGGGACGACTGCGTCCGCCACCACATCTTCGCGAGTCGACGCGACCACCGTGAGTGAACTAGATGGGAAACTCATGGCAATGGGAATCGACCACATGATAATTGTGATGAGGACCAGGGGGGTTGCATTCCAGACCGCGCAGGCGCTGTATAGAGATAGTAGATTGGACCGCATGGTGAAGAGCGCTTCAATTGTAGATAACTTCAGCGGCGTAACGCGAAGTAGATGCCAGAGATACTGCGCAAAGGAGATGTTTAAGCTCCATCGCAGCAGTAGACCGAATATACTTGCCAGGATCACTGACACGGTCGTAGCATAGCGCTGGGTGAACTGAGCCGATGGACCCTCGGCCGGTCGACCGACTAGATAATTACATAGCACTCCATGGATGGCGGCGACGATACATGCTAGCCGAATGTCAGTCTGAGACTTACTGTGATGTTGTATGTTTAGGAGATGATACCTAGGATGTACGATGTGCCCATACACGTCGGTGTTCTCCAGCCGATAGTCCATTGACAGGCCGTGACAGTATTGGAATTCTGTACAGTCATTCTGTCATGGTCCGTGGGTTGCAAAAAGGAACCTTTCGCTCTGTCAGGCAGACAGCACTTGTGCTTATATTGGTACGGCTGAACGAGGGATCGGCATACCAAGAGTGGCTGACACGATCTCCTTGCAGATCTGACTCTCGTGCAGCTGAATTGGAGGCATGGGATTCTTCCCTTTTGAATCAAAATGGCCTTCTTCAAAATTTGATCAATTATTCAAAAAGGGTGGTGGTTGATGAGATAGGTAACATGAATGGTTCTTGTATATCTGCTCCAATATCTGGGAGGACGCCGATGAAGAGACCTAGGAAGTATTGCTTCTTGCTGACTGAGGATTACAACAAGTAACCCGAGACAAGCTTGTACCACCTACTATACGAGAGGGGTTCCATCCTTCTATCTACCGCAGTAGATCAAGAGAAAAGTAAAGAGGATTCAAGACATGAGCTCACCAGAATAGGCCTTTAGTGACTGACTCCGAGTATTACCTTTTAGAGTAGTTGCTTGTATTTGAAATGTGGAAGATGACGATTGGATAGACGGACCTCTATGTCCATGATCATCCTTGAGCACATACTCCGTAGGAATAACCTAGATACTCAAGATTGCATATAATTAGAAACAGCTTTGGTCGACAACGATTAAGAGAAGCCCCCGCTGGTTATCGATAAGCTACACGTGACCGGTCGGGGAGCTCGAAAAGGAAGTGGACATTTCGGCTTTGCGACACTGTACGAGTCTGCCCGGCCCTTTTTCCCCTTGTGCCTCGTCCTCTTCTCGTCTGCTTTCCCTCCTCCTCAGATGCTCTTTCCCTGATCGATGACTGAGTGATTGTCCATCATGGCGTCTGAATTCATCGGGTATAACGTTCTCGTGACCCTTCGGGCGCCGCCTGATGCGACCATCCAAGGAGAGGTTGCCAACGTCATCGGTCAGCGTTTGATGCTTCGAAACGGTGAGTCCCACTGCATCCCGATCCAGTACCGTCCATAGTGTGGAATCGCGCTTTTACTAAGACCGCATATCCAGTGTCTCTGTCGTGGAGCCCCCAGAAATTACCCACCTTTACCGTCGATGCTCCGGATATCGCGGACTTGTCTCTCGGCCCTTCCACCCACCATGAGCCTCAGCACCGCAATGTGGTACAGGCAGTCCCTCCTGCTCCACCACCGCAGACCTTTCAGGATCCCGCTATCCTCAGCTTCTCGAAACCCGCACAGCAGTTCACCCAACCCGCGGAGTTTCAGCGGTCCGACGGATATGTTTCACGGCAAGCGCCGCTGGCCGAATCATTTAGCAACCTGGAGCTGAGTGGGGATAACAACGTCGGAGCCTCTGGTATACCTCAGGAAAAGGAAGCTCCTGAGCCCGCAGCCGTCTCCTCCGAAAATTTTGTGCCGGAACAGACTGCTCAACCTGCCAGACGGGGCCGTCGAGTTGCTCAGAAGAATGAGAGCACAGCCCCTTTCAACAAGCATGATGGAGCAACCAATACAAACCCGAAAACTCGAGGCTGGCGCCAGACTGCGTTTGTGGAGCCGTCCTTCCCGCAAACAAAATTGAACAAAGACAGGGACGCGGGTGTCAATGGACGACGTCGGAAGAAGAAGAACCGGGGCGGCTATGCTGAGGACCCCAATGGGTGGGCGACAGAAGATGCCACCGACATACAGGAGATGGGCGATTTCGACTTTGAGAGTAATCTCTCGAAATTCGACAAGAGGCGGGTTTTCGAAGAGATCCGGAACGACGACACCACGGCCGACGAAGCTCGTCTGGTCAGCTTCAATCGGAGGGTCCCTAAGCCTGGAACCAATGGGGGAAAGAACCTACACTGGTCAGAAAATGTTCTTGACAGCCCAGAGGAGAGTGAAGACGCCCTGTCGGAACAAGAGCCCAGCGATGCCAAAATGAGCGGCTCCAATTATTCCGGGCGCGAACTATCAAGGGCGTCGGCCCGAAGTCAAACAGCCCGAAAGGGAAGCGCTATCCTAGGGCAACCGTTAGTCTTACCCCAGGTCAATTCCATTGGGCGCGGCCAGTTAAGCACCTCGCGGACTACAAGCCCTCGGCCGAGTAAGACTTCCGTCGCGGCGTCTCCCATCACCGGACCTGGTGTTCCTGGGGCTTCGCTGCGCCTCACCACCACCAATAGGAGCTGTCCGACCGTGAGCCCATTGCAGACTCTTGAGGTTGAGCAGATTGCGGTGGCGGAGCTCGGTTTGACCGAGGATATGGTCACGGAGAACGCTGGTAGAGGAATTGCAGAAGCCGCTGTCGGTCTCTTGTCTAGCGATGCTGCGGCGCCGACTATGTTAGTGCTCACCGGTAACCATCGTACGGGGGCACGAGCTATCGCTGCAGCCCGTCATCTTCGTAACCGAGGCCATCGTGTGACGGTCTGTATGCTGGGCATTGAACATGAGAATGAGCTGCTGGAAAACTGCCGCAAGCAGCTAGAGGTGTTCAAGAAGATCGGTGGGCGCGTACACCGATGGGAGGATCTCGCCGTGCGACTCTCGGCTTCCGACTTTAACCCAGACCTAGTGGTGGACGCACTGTTTGGTATCCATTTGGCATTCGATGATCTCCGCACCGATGACCAAGCCACAGCTTTCGAGATGATTTCCTGGGTCAACAGAAGCAATCTGGGCATCCTATCCGTGGATGTCCCCTCCGGCTTGTCTGCTTCCAATGGTAAGTGCTTTGCGCCTCCTCGTATGTCCCTTATTCATGACTGACTTTTTGTGTTGCAGGTGAGGAGACCATGGTGGATGGTGGTCGACTTTGTGTCGATTCAACATCAGTCGTATGCCTTGGTGCACCCAAGACCGGGATATTACATGCTCTACTAGCCCAGGAAGGCCCATCCTGGAAGCTTTCAGTCGCAGATATCGGCATACCTCAAATCGTTTGGAGAAAATACGGTACTCGACGGCGGCATGGAATTGACTTTGGCAATCGCTGGGTTGTCCCTCTGCGCTACCAGCCGCCGTCTGCGTGAGAGCTTAATATGGATGACGCCTTACGATCATCACTCATCTAATGACTTCTCTATATCATTGACGGCGTTATGGGGCTCGGAAAAAGAGGATGCGGGTGACATACTCCGACAGGGAGGTTGTTCCATTGGAACTCCTCAACAATATTTCCATGTATTATATGTAGTATTAGACGGTCGCAATTTTGATGCCATTATTGTTATCACTCGAAACTCTGGCGCCTTTGAGACATTTTTGATTCAGCTAAAGTGACCACTTTAACACGGTCTTGATATATATACTGCCCATTGCCAGTGCAGTTCCTGTTTTTCGACACCCATCGTCGACGACGAAGCAATACAAACATGTCAATCTCGTTCCTTATATTTAGGATATGCAATATTGACATTGACCTTTTGGATAAGCCTCCATCTATCTTCGCATCCTAGAGGTGTGGACTGCCGGAAGGTCCAACGTAAATCCAAGACCAAAGTTACAGATTTTTTACCGACAACCCAACCCGATATGGTTTAGTGAACCTTAATACAATACGTCAATACATCATTGATGTCTTCAAGGTTGCGCCTTTCATCGCAGAACCATCATCCACAAGTACAGCATCTGAGCATCCTGAACTTCACGGACAGGATGGGGAAAGGTAAGTGCTGAAAAATATACATCGTTCAACAACATTCAAAACTAATCAGACATTTCCCCACAGGAACGGACAAATTATACGTATGAGATCCTCGACCTCCATTCATCGCGTCCGGCCCCGTCAAGCTAACCCCATGCTTCACCACAGATCACACACTCCGAATGGGCATCGGAAGATGCTTTTTCTGCGAGCGCTGGAGCGGGAGTCGCAAAGGCGAGACGTGGCGGAGGAAATGCGGCATTCAAGCGTCTCCCATTCAACTTTTGCTCTCTCTCTCTACAACCGTTTGCGCATCCGGTCTGCACGCCGTCGGGCACAATTTTCGACCTCACCAACATCCTCCCTTGGATCAAGAAGCATGGCACGAACCCGGTAGACGGCAGTCCGCTGAAAAGCTCCGACCTGATCAAGCTGAACATCGCGAAGAACGAGTCGGGTGAATACGTCGATCCGGTCACATACAAGGTGCTGACGGATAACACACACATTGTCGCGCTGCGCAACACGGGCAACGTTTTCGCGTGGGACACCGTCGAGCGGTTGAATATCAAGGGCAAGCTGTGGCGCGATCTGGTTACGGATCAGGAATTTGGTCGCAAAGATATCATTACGCTGCAGGATCCTCAGAACGTCGAGTCGAGAAACTTGAGCTCTTTCAATTACCTCAAGGAAGGAGAGAGTGGAGTACCTGATGACAAGGCAGAGTCGAGCAACGTCAACGTCAACGCGCTGGGGAGCTCTGCGAAGATCCTCAAAGCTAAAGAGGCTGTCGCAAAAGCACGAGCGGAAAGAGCGCAACGGACCGGCCCTGGTGCAGTCGTAAAGTCGAAGACTGACGGCGCATCCGCGACGTCATTATCTCAGCGGTCTGGCTCGTCGCAGTCAGGGAAACCGGTCCCCTACAATGCCGCACGGTACACGACCGGACTAGCTGCGGCGTCGTTCACTAGCACGGGAATGACGCCACATACCTCTGCGGAACTAGCGCTTCTTTCCGATGAAGACTATATGCTGAAACGGGGCCGTGTGAAGCAGAAAGGCTATGCGCGCATCTCCACCACGTCAGGCGACATAAATCTAGAGCTACACACCGAATATGCCCCGAAGGCTGTATGGAATTTTATCAAGCTCGCGAAGAAGGGATACTACAAGGATGTCACATTCCATCGCAATATTCGCGGATTTATGATTCAGGGTGGCGATCCTACTGGGACTGGCCGGGGAGGTGAAAGCATCTGGGGCAAGTACTTCAACGATGAGTTCGAGGGTCCTCTCAAGCATGATTCCCGAGGAACGCTGAGTATGGCCAACAAGGGGAAAAACACCAACAGCAGTCAATTGTGAGCTTCCTTTCCCCCCCAAAACTCTGCCGAACTATTTGTGTACTAACTCAATCTGGCCAGCTTTATTGCGTATCGCGCGCTACCACATTTAAACAACAAGCATACTATCTTTGGCCATGTCATTGACGATCCCACCCCCTCATCTCCGACATTGAATACGCTGGAAACCCATCCCGTGGATTCATCGACGAATCGACCTACGCCAGATATCCGGATCCTCGACGTGACGGTCTTTGTCGACCCGTTCGAGGAGTTCCTGAAGCAGAAACAGGCGGAAGAGACAGGTGGGAAAGCATCCGATCCAGGGGAGGAGGAGGCGAACGCACGACGAGCAGAAGACGACCAGGTCACCTGGACGGGCAAGCGAGTTCGTGGCTCTACCGACGCGGGAGACAGCGCCAGTGGAGGCGTTGGGAAGTATCTGAAGGCGGCGCTAGCAGATCGTGCGGGCCAAGAGGAAGACGAGATTGTTGAGTTTGTGGACGAGCCCGAACCGGAACCTGTGCGCAAGAAATTCAAGGGCCGGGGAGGGTTTGGCGACTTCAGTTCCTGGGATTGAGCGTGAGGACTGGGAGATGGGGGCGATGTGCCCCAGGTTTCTGATTTTGGATGAAGAACCTATGTGGGGGTCATTGAAGCGGAATTGTATATTACGCTACGCTTCAGCAACTATTGCTGGGGGTGCTCTAGTGGTGGTTGGTGACTATCCATATCGGTATCGACAGTGGCACACCCGTTCTACCAAATGTGAAGCCATAGGGTGATACGTCATCTGGGGATAGTAGACCACTTACAAAAGGAACATCCCACTCCCATCACAAACCTCCTCCTCCCCAGGAAAAGAAAATCAGGAGGAGACGGAAAAGCAAAAACGGGATTGATGCGAAATATGGATGTGGTCATCGAGGCGCTAACTAGACTATCCATGAATCCTCCTTTATATAGTCTAGCCATCATAGTGACCACCTCCTGGCTTCACTAGTTCTCTGGAGGCGGATCCACCAGTATTTCTGGCCGTGCAAAAGGAGAAAACTCTGAAAAGCCACTGTCCTGGGGCTGCTGAGCCGAGAGAAAATTCTTTCGGGTTTAATGACCCCTTTGACTGGGCATTCTGGGCATTTCCCTGCTGGTTCTGGAGGGGTTTATTAGTAGTAGCAGCGGTGGTGGGGGAGAGTCTTATGTCAGGATACGCCTTAGTCACCCTCCTACCGTAACTAAGTGAGCAGACAATAGATGCTCCCCCATCCATCTTGACCTACTGCGTCTATCTACTTTACTACATCTTCTGCGATCCGATCGCCTATATCCTACCAGCCTGGCCCTTTGCTGCAATTCCCGTTGATACAGGTGTGACCTCTTTCAGGTCGAGCCTTTCCGTGAGTTCTTCTTCTCGTACTTCCCCAGTTTACGCACCCTGGTCCTTCTCATCCGCGCGCTGTGGGGTTGGTTGGCTTGATCACGACAGCAAGGCCACACGCTGCCTGATCCACGGGGGTAAATCAGCCTGACGCTCATGCGGTCATTCGGATTTAAACCCTGAATTTGCACCAAGGCGATCGTGATCTCAGGTCTAAATTGACAAGTTTATCGTTTTGTTGACCGGTTCGATCATCACCGCGCCCTCCCCCAACCTGGACTTTCGTCATCCGATGCCATTGCTTCGATGAGAATCGTCTGAGTCGTCACTACTGCCATCTATTCACCTAGTTCACTCTCGGATGTGTCTCTCTGGTCTTACTGACTGACATTTCCCTTCTATCTAGCTCCATCCCCTCGCTTCCGCTCCAATTCCTACCTACGTCAGTCCCCGGTCTCGTCCGCTCTCCGCCGCCGCCGCTCTCGTCCTCCACCCTTCCACCACGTAACTGGTTTTTCCTGCCGACGTCGCGTCCACAATCAAGCTGGCAGGGAATAAGCGGAGAAGTTTTTCGAGCCAGGGTGGGTTGCTGAACAGAATGTTCAGTGGCTCCTCGAGCCCACCCAAAGACAAACCAGATTCAGTCTCCCAGTCCAGCGCGGCTGCTGCCACTCCTTCCTTGAGTATACACACTGAAGAAAGCACGGTGCACCATAGCAAATCGTTCCCGGGTGGCGGCTTCTTCAACCGACGGACGAGCGACGAGCAAAGCCCTAGCGGCGAGAAGAAACGTCGGAGCAGCACGGTGACCAAGGCGGCTACCTTCTTCACCAACGCCAAGCATTCGTTGAGCTTGAGCAGTAGTCCTCGCGAATCGTCCTCTGTCAACTTTGCCATTCGACCATCGCCTACGCTACAGTCGCTTGGGAGTATGGACCCGGCCTTGACTGTCCCACAAGGGTCATTCAACAATTCCGCTGGTGAATCATTGCCGACGCCTCGTTCTTCCTTCAAAGTCGGTGTCACAGAAGACCGGAATCGAAAATGTCGTCGGACAATGGAAGATACCCATGCCTACCTGTACAACTTCCTGGGCACTCCCGCACCGGTCGCCCCCGTTGATGGCGTGAACCAAGACGTCGCTCATTCTCCCCCCTCCCCCACCTCGTCAAAGGTGGTTGAAACAGATAATGGTTACTTTGCCATCTTTGATGGACACGCTGGCACCTTTGCCGCGGAATGGTGCGGAAAGAAGCTACACTTGATCCTGGAGGAAGTGATGCGAAAGAATCCCAACACCCCCGTCCCCGAACTTCTCGACCAGACCTTTACCAGTGTCGACCAGCAGCTGGAGAAGCTACCCGTGAAAAATAGCGGATGCACGGCCGTCATTGCTCTGCTGAGATGGGAAGATCGCATTCCAAGCTCGAATTCGGCGACCGGATCTGCCGCGCTTGCCCCCGCCGCTGCGGCCGCTGCGAAGGGCGACGCCAACTCGGATGCCGGAGATACCCCAACCCAAGCTACAGGCTCTTTACTCCCCAAGCTCCAGGAAAAGGCTGTCCGACAGCGCGTTCTGTACACCGCAAATGTCGGCGACGCTCGAATTATCCTATGTCGCAACGGCAAAGCCCTTCGCTTGTCTTACGACCATAAAGGCAGTGATGAAAACGAAGGCAAGCGGATAGCTAATGCGGGTGGGTTGATTCTCAATAATAGGGTCAACGGAGTCCTCGCCGTCACTCGCGCTCTCGGTGATGCGTACCTCAAGGACCTTGTCACAGGGCATCCATACACTACCGAGACGGTGATTCAGCCGGACTCGGACGAATTCATTATATTGGCCTGCGACGGAGTGAGTATTACTTCTCAGCAAGTACTGCGCTCGACGCTAACGAAGATTGACAGCTATGGGATGTGTGTAGCGACCAGGAAGCCGTGGATCTGGTTCGCAATGTTGCCGACGCTCAGGAAGCATCCAAGATCTTGGTCGACCACGCTCTTGCTCGGTTTAGTACCGATAACCTCTCCTGCATGGTCATTCGATTCGACTCGGCACGGGTCAAGGATGTGGTCAACCGAACCGCCGAGCCCATCGGGGTCGATGGCGACATGGACATTGAGCACGGTGTAAGCGAGGCCGACAAGATCGTCGAAGGAGCCCGGAAGAGCATGGCCAATGCCAGCATCACAGACGAATCTGAAGCCGAGAAGGTCAAGGAAGAAATCCTGCATAAAATGGCCAACGATGAACCCGGGCCGGAACTCGCCGTCAATGAGCTCGGTGACACGCCAGTCGAATCACCATTGAGCGGCAAGAATGACCAAAAGAATTGACCGTCTCAAACAAGATCGGCTCGATGGTTCTAATCTTCGGGAGAAATATAGAAAGCTACACCCCATCTGGATTCAGACCAATGCAGTTGTTTGATTTCCGCATCCTTCGTTTCTTGTATCTTCGCAAGTGACAGGCGTTGATCGCGAATGGCAAAGTCCATCTTTCATTTAGGGGATTGGAGCCCTGGTGGTGACTGGCATCGTTCTGCACAAGGTTACTGAGGTGCACTCTTCTTTTCCTTGTTTCAACTTTTCAACCCGGGGCATGTGGTCTTTGTCTGTTTTCGTGTCTGCATTTCTTTCATCTACCTTGACAATAGCCGGTACTCATGTATTGCTACAGCCTATTTCCAATGTAAATTCCTGGGCCTGTCGAATCTTCCTCGAAGCTGATCTTCAGAACTGATATTGTTATCTAAACGCCTTGAATCATGTCCAGCGCACAACGACCGGAGGTAGTATCTAAAAATACAAAGTTGTATAACACAGGAAGAACAAGGTACATCTTGCTGAAGGAAAAACATATGCACACGGTATTTCTTCGCAAGTCCAAAGGAGTGCGACGCTGCGATTAAGCCTGCTTCTCCTTGAAGGGCTCATCGGCCAGCACTTCCACCCCATAGATGGGCTTCTGGCCCGGCATGACATGGTCCCGGGACAGCTCGAGCTCGCCATGGCGGACCCGCTCCGGCCAGGTTTCGGCGTAACGGGCGTCCTGGATATCGGTCCAGAGAACCTTGACGCCGTTTTCCTTCAAGATGGCGTCCGTGGGATCCTCGGTTTCCTGCACCTTGTATTCGACCTGGGGGTTGCTCAGCGTCTCCTCGAAGTTGGCCACCCGCTCGGCCTGCTCAGCGGCCTTGGCGGCCTCCTTGAGGCGAGCCTCCCGCCGACGCCGTCTGGCGGTGCGGGTCAGGTATCCCCGTTTCCCATCGGCGAAGCCGTTCTTGAGCTCCTCCTCCTGGATGGCCAGCACCGCCGACACATCCGCCACGCTGGTGGCCTTCTGGTCCATCAGGACGCGAGCACGATCCTTCTTCTCCATCAACCAGCCAACCTTGTCGCCGTACTTCTCGTTGAATTTTTCAGCCTCTTGCGGATCCTTCGGTCGCTTCTGGGCGAGAAAGCGTTCGGTGATGGTGATCATCTCGCGGGGCGGCGAGAGCTGGCGCTGCATGGCGAACTCGCGGAGCAGGTGGTACGCGCGCAGACCGAGCTTGGAATCGTTGAAATGCACGGAGAAGTAGGGAACCCACATATCTTTGCGGAGGGTGGCCGGGACGGTCTTTTTGCCGTGGTAGACGAGCTGGCGGAGGACATTGTTTTTCTACCATCCGAGGGTTAGTTACCGAACAGTACGAGAATCCTGAGAATGGAGCGCTCAAGCGAAGAGATTACGCACCTCCAGATACCGCGTCAGAGAATAAACCACCTGGTTGGTGCGGATGTTGTGATAGGCAAAGATGTTCTTGCCATGGGTCAGGGCGTTGATGGCCTTCCGTAACCGGACTCCTTCCTTAAACTGATGTGTCTTGAACGCATTCGAATTCTGCTCTCGCGGCTTATCCTGGATCACGGTGTGGTTCTCAACAGGCGGACGGCGGACGATGTTCCAGGTCCCGATCTTGGTCGGGTCCAGGATCTTCTGGAAGCGCTTGGACACCGATTGGGAGGCCATTGCGGCCGGGAAGGCAGGGCGACGCCTCTTCTGTGGACGAACGGGAAACGATTGGGGTGTGAATAGAGCGCGGGGGACACTCTATTGCATTGCGATGTGCGGTTGTGGTGGTGATAGAGATGGGATGGTGAAGGTTGACGGAGAGAGCGCGGATCAATTTTTCGGCCGCCGACCCAAAACGGGAGACACCGCCCGCACCTCCGCAGTACAACACCTGCTCTCTCAATATCTCCAATCTGTTCCACTCATCCCCATTCTGCCTCTCCCACAGTGAAGGGAGCTTTACTTTCAGGAGCTCAATCTCTATAATGACTCGATAAACTTCTGGTCCCTCCCGACTGCCGCAATGTCGCTGACGGTCAGCACCGCGGATGGCGTGGACAACAATGACGATGATGCGGGCCGTCGTCGCGAACGACCCTGGCTTCTCCCATCGGTAAACGCGCCTCACCCAGCAGAATTACAAGTAGCTGCTTTGAGGATCGACTAATCGTCGCTCTGCATTAGAATCGCAAACTGCGCCATCTTCAGGGCGTTTCCGTCCGTAATCTTGTCGTCACTCCTCCGAGCCGGGCTCGTGGGAAGACCATTGACGATGAAGACATCCCCAACTCACTTGAGACGCCGTCTAAGCTGCTAGCGAAAGATGCAAGTCGCTCGTTACAGCAATCTAGATCTTTCAGTAATCTCAAAGCCTCCGCGGCCGGCGACAGTCGCGCGCGCAACGAACCACCACCACCCCCGCCGCCGAAGACGCGACCGCAAACCCGACGAAACACCTTACCATGGAGTGATCCTAACCCGCTGGCAAGGCAAATTAAACTGGAAGACATTTTGAGGGGTCGCATGGCTGATACATGGTTTTCAATGCATTGCGAGGGAATCAGGGATCCCGTATATATCAGCGAGGTGGCGGAGAATGCGACGAATCCCCACTTCCGGTCGTTTGATCTGAACATGTGTGGACCTCTCGTGTCACGACAAGACACCTTGACTCTCAAACTGTGGGCGAAAAGTGCGGCTATGGAGGACTATCTGTTGTTGGTCGATTTGCACCTCAGTCTGCAGTCGCTTCAGTTCCTCGGCAAGTCGCTGGATAGCTTTCACCAACCGCTACCACCCAATTCCATCTTGTTTCACTTTCCAGATGGCGTGTACACCAACCTGACCGACATCCCACCGGTGTGGAACCCCCTGCCTGCAAAGAGCCCCAAATCCTCCGAGACACATACTCTGCCCACGTCGTCATACGATATGTTGATGCGGCTGGCGAATCTGGACGAGTGTATCCAGGATGCACTCACGACGCGGGAAAAGATAGAGGTTCAGATCAATTCAATCCTGGAAAAGAACCAGCAAGCACTCGCGGTTACCAGCGATGCGGCGCGGGCTCGCGATAAGCTCGCGCTCACCAACCAAGCAGTTGCGTCCGAGAAAAAACAGCTTCGCATGGCCGCGAAACGGAAAGAGGAGCTGCTGGTCAGCATCAAGGCGCGCAAAGATGCAATGAAGCGCGGACGCGAGGCCCAAGACCGAGCCCGCAGTCATCTGCCTGATGCGCAGCAGAACCTGGGATCCAGCCAAAAACTGCTGGAACAGAATACAGAGGAGGCGAAGGGGCAGATCCGGCGCATTTCTGAGGACTTACTCGCAGTGTATCCCATTGAGCCGATCCCCGACAAGCCATTGGCGTTTACAATCGCCGGTTTGGCTCTGCCCAACTCGAACTTTAGCGATATCGATCGGGATGCGGTAGCCGCAGCGCTGGGATACACAGCCCATTTGGTTTATCTACTTTCGTTCTACCTGTCCGTGGCCATACCATACCCGATCAATCCCTTTCTCTCGCATTCGATCATTCAGGACCCGGTGTCTGCCTCGCTCCCTCAACGAACCTATCCCCTCTACCCGGTCAATGTTGCGTACCGCTTCGAGTACGGCGTTTTTCTGCTGAACAAGAATATCGAATTCTTGCTGAACAAGCAAGGCCTGCGCGTGCTGGACATTCGCCACACCCTCCCGAACTTGAAGTATCTCTTGTACGTCCTGACTGCCGGGACATCAGAGATTCCCGCGCGAAAGGCCGGTGGGATCCGCGGCCTCCTCCCAGGCCGTCTGACACCCACTTTGTCACGACGAGGGAGTGCTGACAGCAATGATTCAGTCTTTTCCCGGAGAGTACTGCAGTCGGTCTCGAAATCCAATGGCGATATCACCCCGGACAAGGGGAAGAAGGCCCTGCCTTCTTTTGCCAATGGATCGACGTCGTCGCAGGTAGCCTGAACAACATGTATTGTATAATGTTTTACTTGTGTTATAGCTCTTTTGGCGTTGGTCGAGCGTGATTATATTGGTGTTATTTCAGCCCTCACACTGTCTACAGAGTATATAGGAGTCTGCGTTGGAGAACGTCTAGTGAGAATAATATTGCGCCATTTGAAGTATTGAGATTGGATATACAATTGCATTATCTGATAGGTCCGAGCATGTGCTGATATCGGAACGGAGATCTCGCATGACTACGGAAGAGTTCGAATGTAAGGCGCGATACCAGTCCAAGTCTAGGAGATGATCTCACATGCAACTCTAATCCACCATCGATGATAAGTAACGCATCCAACCCAAAATGGCAGCTTATCAATAGCCCAGACGTTGTGTATACGAACTTAGAAAATGGGGAAACTGTTCCAAGCAATGCTCGATATATCAATTCTCCTATGTACTATTCACAAATATACAATGCCACCAGGACTCGTACACATCAACTTCCCGCTCACAGAGCATAAGGACCTTTCATCGGAGCAATAACCTGCAACGGCGCAGTCCGATCATGTCACGCAGACATAGATTAAGCCTGCGCAGCAAAGCCCAGTCTGGGACCCTGCGAATCAAACACAACATACTGGCTCTTGAGGAAGACATCCCCAAAGATGGAGAACCCCATGCCCTGGTTGCTCTGGATGCCGCCGAAGCAGGTCTGGCTGCCGTCGGTGATGGGAGCAAAGTTGATGTGCTTGCCCGGCACGACGGCCTTGTAGCCGCCGATGGCGACGGTGAAGGCCGGCAGCTCCGTGCTGCACGGGAACACCCAGCCGCCGGCCTGCTGGTTGTTCTTGGCCGAGGAGACCTGCTGGTAGTAGGCGCTCACCACGTCGTCGGGGAGCATCATCAGGGTGGTGCCGGTGTCTGTTCAGTCAGTATCTGGTCATTCTGATATCCGATGTCTGTAGGTGATTTAGAGAGGAGGGGGGCATACCGGCAATGCCAGTGATGGGGCTGGAGTTGGCCTCGCCGTCGCCGACGCCGTAGCCGTCCGCGGTGAACTTCCAGAAGCCGTCGCTGCTGTCAACGTCGGCGTAGGTGAGCGAGCCGGTGTACTTGGTCTTGTCGACGAAGCCGAAGTCGTAGGAGCCCGGCGCGTGGTACTTCAGGCTGACGGCGAAGACGGGAGCGTCCAGCTCCGACTTGACCGTGTCGAAGAAAGTGGTCTGGGGTTTGGGTTGGACTGTGACTCGGTTAGAGTGAGAGAGTGCAGAGTAGAAGCAGGAGGAGTACCGGTGTTGATGGAGCTAAAGGCCAGTCCCAGCAGCCCGTCGTTGTTGCGGTCCTGCATAAATTGCTGGCTGATCTGCTGGGCGGCTTCGACGGCCTGGTTGTGCGCGGTGACGCTGCCCACGGAGACGGTGTCCTTGTAGACGTCGCCGCTGGCGCCGCTACCGTCGCCGTACGAGATCTTCCAGGTGTAGCCGTCCATCTTGGTGGCGTTGCCGGCGGGCTTGTAGACGCTGTGGCCGGATTGCTCCGAGGCGGAGAGCTCGCTCGAGAAGACCCAACTGCATACAATTAGCAGGCACGATTCAAAAGGGGGTGGAAAACGTACAGATCCGCAGAGCCGGTGTCAAAATCCAAGTTCAGGACGGTGCCGCCGACAGTCACGGGCGTCAGGTACTCCGAGTCGTACTGCTCCGGGGTGGTCACAACGCTGCCACTACCGGCCGCGTCCAGGATGTGCTGCGGCACGGTGGCGCCATACTTGTTCAGGGCGCTGGCGTAGACAGCCGGGATGTTGATGCTTTTGTACTGGGACTTGGGAGTCACGAGCTGGTTGACGGTGAAGCCCTTGCGAGTCTTGGGCCCGGGCAGCGCGGACGCAACAGTCGACAGACCAAGCGCAATGGTTGTGACCTTGCTGAAGACGACCATTTTGAAGGCTGAAAGAGTGAACCGAGAGTGAATGAAGGACGGTCGGATCTAAAGAACGACAGGCACAAGGTAGAAGACTCTGACTCTGAAGATGAGAGAGTGTGATGGATGATTCTCTGCTCAGCCCATGCAGCCAGCGGTCTTTATACCTGAGCCCAGGCTGATTTCCAACACGTCTCAGGAGATCACATCTTGCTCTTCAAGCCTCTCATGCGAGAGCTCCACATCAACCGCAGCAGCAGTCTTTCTCTTCGGGGTATGCAGAAAGGAAGATCGCATGAGAGGGCCGCGACTAAGCTTTGAGAAGCCTTCCAAGCCCCGCGATTAAGCAACGACAAGCCGACGAGGTTGCAACGACGGTCTCGCCAAGATGCGCGCAGACCGGGGCGTGAGGCCCTGAACCAAGTTCCAGATGATAAGGACCAGGGGCAGGACGCAATCAGAGCGCGCGTTGGCATCAGGTAGACCCTGACGCAGCGCCATGGTGAATACTACCGTGGAGCCACGGATTTGCTTGTTTAGGGCAAGATTCGACGGTGTCTGACTGGCGGTCTTGTCCAGGCTGGGCGGGTGCACGGAGATGTCCGGACGGAGCAGCATCCAGATTGCGCCGTCGCCGGCGGGGATTCACTGTTCATTCGACCACCGGGGACGATCCCCATTCGGACCGGCGTGGATAACGGCGATGAGGGGAGTTCAGGGGTCTCGTGTTGAGACAGCAGTCCGGCGGAGGAGGCAGGCTGATCAAGCACAGAGTTGGTGCTGGTGATTGGAGGAACATTACTATCAAGAGACTGGGTATACGATCCGACTACGGCTGATCGTCATGGCGTGCCTGGAAGTAGTTCTCTATCGGATACCTACGGTCGTCTACTACCACTACCTCTATCCATTGTATAGAATTGTCCCTTAGATGCAATGACATACTCGAAGACTCGAGGTCTTCACTCATTCCACCCCCTAAGGAACTCATATTGTCTCATCGATGTGACGGTGATACTTTGACCATTAGGATCACGTTTCAAGATAATATCGAACGGATGTTCCTACAGACAAATCAACGGCCTCCAACGGGCTCTCCACAGCGCGCTAAAATCTCGCCCATGTCGATCTCCGACGCACCGCCGATGGAGCAGATCGACTGGCCAACACTGGATGGTTTGCATAGCCTATGATATTCCCGAACACGAGATGTTGCCTGTGATGCTCCTAAACAAAAGTTGTTGGTTGTATGACTGTCCCCGTTCGGCCAACATCGACATTCATTGTTCATTTCCGTTTACTCCGTACTCATTGCTCAGAATCGCTTCGTATTGCATGTGATAGTCTGAGACGACTGAGACGATCTGAAACACGGCACATGGCATCGCCATGACAGCTATAACGAGCGCAGTATAGACCTTCCTGGCCCAACGTCCTGTCGCATCACCCGTGAGGGTCCACCACCTCTAACTCAAACATGTCGCTCATCGAAAGAATAGGAAAGAAAAAAAGAAAAGAAAAGAAATCAACTATGGATCATGGCACGATGACTGGATACATCATGGGTATTCGTTTCGAGGAGCATTCATCACTGATCACATTCAAATTCACATTCCATCCAGACATCACTCATACAGTAGACACATCACGACGGCAGATAGTGAGAAGGAAGACTCCCGCCCCCACTCGGTTCCAACGGCGTGCCGCTGGCATCGTATTGCTCGTTGAGGAGCACTTCCAGCATGTCCAGCTCGCCTACCATCGGCCCCGTGCCTCCCAGCCCCTGGTCCACCACCGCTGTTGAACTCGTGAAGAATTGGTCCAGCGGGAGTGCGAACCAGTCCGGAAGGCCGCCCGACGGCCCGCCGCTGTTGTCGTGCATCGACTGCGACGGCACGTTGGAGCCGTCCAGATCCCCAGCCGGCGGCGTCGCATTCGGGTCGTAGTAGTTGTGGTAGACCGACGGCGGCGGCGGCATGAACGACACGTTCAGGTTGGACGAGTTGATCGGCTGCGCGGGGATCCCGGCAAGCGGATCATGCACGGAGGTCGTCATCGGTGTCCCTGTGTGCTGGTTGTTGCTGTCCACATATCCCAAGTTCTGCGAGGCATTGTGTCCTGACGTCCACACCTGGTGGGAGCCGTCTCGACGGGCCTGTCCGCCGTCCCGTGGACGAGGAGATTGTGGTCGGGAGTGCGGTGCAGACCCGCGATCCTGGCCGTCGCCGTCCCCAGCACGGTCCATGGGCGCGAACCGCAGGAAGCGGGTGCGGATGCTGGTGGTGAGGAGCTCGAGGAGACGGGAAATGGCATGGCACAGGTGGACGTCGTCGACCACATGCGTCCGGAGTGCTTCAATGGTGCGGTCCTGCAGATCCAGCGACACACGCACGTCGTCCTCTTTCGCACCCAGCGTAAACGTCTGTCGAGGTTAGGGCCGGTCACGGACAAGTCAAAGCATGTCGCACTCACCTTGAGGATAAAGATCATGCCCGACAGGATTCGAAAGCACGTCCGCACCGGCGCGTGCTTCAGATGATCCCCGGGCACAAGCTCCTCGAGAACGGTCTGGAGGATCTTTCGCGATGCATCCACCACTTCTTGGATATA
Organism: Aspergillus sp. MEXU 27854; assembly: GCA_019721355.1. NCBI lineage: Eukaryota > Fungi > Ascomycota > Eurotiomycetes > Eurotiales > Aspergillaceae > Aspergillus > Aspergillus sp. MEXU 27854. The sequence goes on from JAGMTT010000001.1 coordinate 4,272,813, forward strand.
CTGCTCGTTGACCCGGTACAGCTCCATAAGCACGTGGAACCATCCGTTGTTGGACGAGGTCCCAGAGCCCGGTCGGCCGTTCTGCGCCTGGGCCGCTTCGTTCGACATGGTCGTCCAGCGGTCGACCACCGCCTGTAGAGCCAAAGAGTTGACGTACAATCCTGGAGACGTCAGTCGCCACTCAAAGCACCTTGGGCATGTAACTTACGCGTATATTCGTATTCAATCATCAAAATCATCCTCATTGGCGGCGCCACTAGGAGAGTCAGCACTGTACAGCAAGATCGAATAGGAGAGGCTGCACGCACGATCGATGGTGTCGATGTTCTGCCGCCACTCACGCAGGAACGGCTGGAATCGATCAATCTGGTCTCGATATCGACCGCTCCGAATCAGCTCGGACGTCTGTTCATTGGAAGCGAACAACAGCTGATTGCTTTGATACATGATCTTCGAAATGCCAATCCAGCAATCATGCATCCGGTCGACGGTGATGTCGCCGGCGTTCGCTCCCGTCACCGTGGTCGGTTGGATGTCATTGGCCCACTGTGGCAGGGGAAGCATTGAAGGAATTCCCAGGCGCCCACTACTCTGCGTGATATACACCAAGATGAGGCGACGCAGACGGCGCTTGCGCGTCTGCTCCGTGGGCGATTCGCCGGCCACTTTGGCCTCGTTCTTCTGATCAAACACTCCCAGCTCAAAGGCCAGCGCCTGCGCCGTGCTGAGCAACATCCACGACATCCGGTCGGAGCGCCAGGCCGGTTCCAGCCATTTCTGGAAAGCCAGTCGGCCCTCCGCCATGTTGTTCGATGCCCGGTTCGCCCCGTTCTCGTTCTCCAGCTCGATGTCTTTCTCGAACCGACCCTGCGCCTGCGCATCCAAGTCTAACAGCGCATTCTCGTCGTCACCAGGTGGAAAGTGCAGGTTCCGCGGGTGCCAGTCCGTCAGCACTAACAAGGCCTCGATAGTCCCCAGCGACCTCAGGTTTCCCTTGTTCACCTTGGGCGCGGCCGCTGTTAGGTCGAACGATCGGGGCCCGCTGATCCCTGATCCGCCACCACCAAACTTCTCTTGACCCCAGATCAGCCGTTCAATCATCCCACGAAGATACGACCACAGGCGATCGTGGATATAGAAGGCCCGCGTGTATGCTCCGTCGCCTTTGGGCTTCATATGCCGGGAGGCCGTTGTCAGGATCGTAACCGCCAGCACCGGCTCCTCGGTGAGCAGCGTGCGATGGGTAGACGGGTGGGAGAAATCGGGAATGACGATCGGGCTCATGGGCGCCAGGTGTTCGTAGTAGTAAGCCACGTAGTCCATGGACTCTTCCACCGACAGCCAGCCCGCACGCACGAACCGCAACCGCGACCATGCCTTGACTGCGTCGACAAACCCGGGGTCCTGGGCATGGTCCGCGGGGGCTGATTGACCACGACCGTTGGATATGGGCGCATCCGCCGAGCCGGACCCCGCAGACTGATAGTAGTTCGTCATGGACATGGCACCGGCTCGTTGCGGCCGGGAGAAGGAGCCGCCCGCGCTTCTCGGGGTGCCCGCTTGGGTGAGCGGCGACATGGGGGAGTTGAACGAGGAGACGGACTGCCGCGCAGCATACCGATTCTCCAGGCTCTGTCGATTCAGATCTTCTGTCCTACCGGCGGCTTCAGAAAGAAGATGTAGCGCATCGTGGCTGTTGCTGATCGCGGGCGACAACAGCTCCACGGCGGTCCGGTTCATCATCGGCTGGCCGCCCTCGAGATTAAAATGCGACACCGCACCGCGATCGCCGAGCGGGTACATGGAGAGCCGCGAATTTTTCGCCTCGGAATATTGCGTGGTGGTAGCGGGGGGCATGCTGGGCGTGTAGCGCTGGGTCGCAGCCGATTGGGGAATCTGACTGGGCGTGATAGGGGGGCCTTCGGACCATTTCTGGCGGGGGCGACTGCCATTGGGATCGAAGGATGGAGGATCGGGCTGTGTGTACGAGGGGCCATCACTGGGAGATCCATTCGAGACGACCTCTCCGACCATCATCCGCTTGTCTCGTCGGAGGACGCCATCTTCGGTGTGTTCTTCGACCTCGGACGGTTTGCGCTTTCGCCGGGTCGCGGAGAATTCGCAGCGCTTGCTCTCGCGACGACATCGCACGCAGGGCGGGGGCCGGGGATTATCGACACCTGAATCGGGGAAGTGGGTTAGTGAATAGCCAAAGGCAGATGTATAAGGCTGGTCTCGATGGTTTCTGCGGGATTGACGATGCAGTCAATGGCGAACATACTGCCAAGATCACATTTCACCTTGCGCTTGCGACACGGGTCGCAGGCCTGATAGCCCCGACGATGCGAGGGCTGGGGAGAAGACGACTTGGGATCGCGATCACTCTGGGAATATAGACCGGCATCCTGATGCGCACTATGCGTACCATGCGTACTACCGGCGGACATCATGGTGGAGGGATCGTATGGCCGCGTCGTGCGGGTGGATTCGAGATGGGGGGGAGAGAGGAGGAGGTTAGCCGATGCAAAGCGAAAAGGGCCGTCAAAAAGCGGTGGGGGAGGGTCCGATTATCAGGAACCACTGGACAGCCGGAGACGATCCGACAGGACCATCAACCACCAGAAGAAATATATCACAAAGAGAAGATTCCACGAGCCTCTCCCAACGTGGTCGAGGATCAAATGCGGGGTCGGCAGGTTTCTCCTGGATTCCTGCATATCTGTTATCAATGGGAATCGAATAGACTCCCACTAAAGGTTCTTAGGGTTCAGGTATAGTGAGATGGATGCTATCCGGTCTCCCTGGTGACGTGGTGGTACCATAGGCCTATATTGACTCTATTATAGTGAATCTACTGTGTACTCTGTATAGACAGTACATACAAAGATTGTAAAGTGGCCAAGATGGCCTCTAATACCTATGTAATCCATGTCTCCGACATCGTCATGCGCCATTCCAAGGAGAGTTTTTTGAGGATATCCTGCGCATTCCTGTCAGTAGACGGATGACCATTCAACCTGCGATAATGATAGGCAAAACTAGGTAGGCTAAGGAGAGAGAAGGCGGAGATGCGATAGTCAAATATCCTGTACTCTGTACTTCGTATAGATGTGGTGATAAAGAACACAGATTCACGTGCCCCCTCCGGATAGAGACACAAGTGGTGGGAGGGCAGGTGGATTCGTAAGGTCTCTAGTATATGAATGGATACTTGATGAGGTCATAAATAGAAGAAGAACATTCTTTTATGCCTTTGAACGGCTATTTCGGTATTTCTGCTACTTGGCGATTTTAGCTACTGGAGAGCCTTCGAGCTCCCTATTCCACTTCTGCTTATATATGATGCAGGTGTTTTGGCGGGCGTGGACATTGTAGAAGCAGTTGATCCGATTGGTGATAGCAATGTAGAACTGAAAACAGATCCTGCCCTAAGCAGTATAAGCAATCACTCCACCTGATCGGCGATGATATGCCTTCATTAAGGCGGCTTCATCCAAAGGGGAGAGTCGCATTAAGTCTAGATAATCTAGTCTGAATAAGGTACATATGTATCGCGTAGAATCTCATCGGGTATCATCGTCATAATTCATGGGTATCCAAGCCCCAGATCTCCCAGTGCTGCAACACCTCCCAGCCGACGCGACGCACGCGCCGTCTCCACAGACGCCCATCGGCCGTATATGGCCTTGCAGTCGGCATGCACTCGCTTGGCAGGATCTCGCGCACAGATGGCGACCGCTCGTCGTCCCGCGCTCGCTTCCCCAGCAGGGATCGCGGCTGCACCGGCTCGTGCGCCGGCGCTCCTCCCGGGGTCAAGATACCACTAACGCTGGGAGACGCCCCGCGATCCCGCGGTGGCGCGCCGTTTGGACCGTGAGGGGAGGGCTTCGCTTGTGCGCCGTTCGTCTCCGCACTCCCATCAGCCACTGGGGTCTCCGGTTCCGACTCGGCGCCGCGCGGAGCTGCATCATTCGCGGGCACGGTGAAATACTCGCCTAATTCAAATGCCTTGCGACCCATGCCGATGATCTTCATGTTGCTGAACACCTGCTGGTCAGCAAACCCTTCCGAGAGCGTCTCTATCAGGATCTCGTCGTCCATGTTGACGACGTCGGCCAGAGTCTGCGCATGGCCAAAGGCCGCATTGCTCTTGGATTTGAGCAATGGTCCCGCGGGAGGTTGGTATATCTTCGCGGACTGCTTGGGCGCTACGGTCCCGGTTGGAACCAGCAGCCGTAGGGCGGCAAGGTTGCGGAGGAACGGCAATACCAGCCCGAGTGTGTCCACGTTGGACATATCCGTCGCAAAGGCCAGCTGCTCCAGCTGCGGGCTTGCGTGGACAAGGCGCGCTATTGCCTGTGCCGAGAGAGGCCATTTGGACGGGAGTAAGAGGTGTCGCAGCGTAGCGGCGTGGTTCATCGTGATGTTATTCAGGTAGCTGTCTAGGACACTGTTCTGTAGGCGTGGAGAATCCGCCGGCGTGGCATCGGGGGTGTCAGCCCCATTCGACGGCGGATTGCTGGAGTCCAGCGACGGAGGGGTCAGGGCCGAGATCGAGGCGAGTTGGCGCGGGCTGTTGGCGACATCGTTTGGGTTGGGGGCTTCATTGACAAAATACAGCCGTTCCAGTCCCGTGAACCCCCTCAGGAACTCAGCATGTCGCTTCGAGATAGCATCCTGGCGGACGCTCTTGAGTTTAACGCGGCTGTTGGGGGGATTGATCGGCCAAGTACTATCGACAAAGGTGTTCATGGCGTTGGCCGACGAAATGTCATTGAGGATGGTCACATCCTCCACGGAGAGCTGGTCGAACGCCAGGGCGAAGTCTTCGGTGTGCAGCGCATACAGGTTCTGCAAGCCCATCTTCTTCACCGCCAGAGGCTGTCGCGCGGCGATGCACTTGCGAAAGTAGTCATGCAGCATGACGCTGGGCTCCTGCGCGTTCCTCATGCGCGGCGACCAGTGCATCTTCAGCTCGCGTAGCTTCCGGGCCTTCCAGAGCAGCGTCGAGATGTCGTCCGGGTAGCAGAGCGGGTCGATATCGGTGATCTTCAGGTATCGCAGGTGCGGCATGGGCGGGATGACAATCGTCGGTCGCGGGTGGCGGCTGGAGGGAAATCGCAGCGTCAGCGCCGTCAGCTTCGGCCGCTGCGTCAGCCCCAGGTAGACGGTCTCCAGCATCTTCGTGTTCAGCTCCCAGCTGAAGCTCTCCAGGTCCGGCATCTTGTCGACCGCCGCGCGGACGGCAATGTTGAGCATCATCGACGAGTCGGGCACGCGGCCCACGCGCGCGTGCTCCTCCAAGTCATGCTCGCGCCAGTCTCCCCGCAACGTCAGCGACCGGACGAGCGACCCGTACGGTCTGGTGATGACCGCATTGAGGCCCATGGAAAATGGACTCGCGCTTCCCATGCCCTCTGGTTGTTCATCGCGATACCGGATTTTGTCGTAGGAGGTGAGGGTGAGGTTTCTGTAGAGCTGGGGCAGCGCCATGTAGTTGAGGACTCGACATGTTCGGCACAGGCGCGCGAGGTCGCCAGGATCGTCCAACTAGCACGAAGAAAAGAAATTGATCAGTTGAATCTACCAAATTCATCGTCTGGGAAGCCAACATACCTGGGAAATGATGAAAGCGATCAGGTTCAGAGGCAGCACCATCAGCGATCTCTCACGCGGGTGCTCCGTGGTGACGCTAGCGTCAAACATATTCCGGTTGACGGCCGCCATGGTGCATGATGCGACGCCCCGAGGCGAAAATTGCGCGGCATCGACTGACCAGACGGTTATCGGGAGAAGGAAGAGGAAGACATTCGAAGGGGCCTAAAGAACGTTGGAGGGCGGAGAAGTGGAGTGCGTGAGAGGAGCTTTGTTGGATGGATCTGACCGGAACCACACGCTTCCCGACAGACGAGTTATGAACCGTCGGTGACTAACTTTGGGTCCGTCTCACTCATCGGGACCGCTCGGAGTCCAGCCGAGAAGATTTCTAGAGTTGGATTGAGGTATTGTCGGAGTGTTTTCTTCACAGATGCACAAGGTGTTCATCATTGCTATGTCGGAGTGCAAATCCCACGGGTATCTTTATACAGGAAAAAAAAGCAACTATTCAGACAAAGAGTCTCCTAAATCCCATGCCTAACCGTGCTCCTCTTTTGGTCCCAGAAAAAGCAAAAATTCCAAAATCAAGATCAGAAGCCCACCTCATGGATGTGGGTATGTTCCCCGGTACTCCATGCTTGTCGCAGTAAGAAGAATACGAATCACAAATATGTAAACGAAGATGGCCGAATATCAGATCCAGGATGTAAGTAGGTGATTATGGAGCACGACTTCAACCAGGCCCTTACGATGGCGGTTGGGTCGGTGAATGACGGTGATCCTGACTTTCTTGGTGTTGTTGCGCAACATCAGGGATGGAACGCCGCTCAGGGTCAGGAGGATCGCTGTCTGGAGGTTCATGTTCATGGATGGTAGATTGCATCTCTGCATCATGCTCATCATGGCCAACGAGAGCTGCTGCTTCGGGATCATACCGCAATTCGTAATTGCCAAAGTGTCCATCGCCGTCAGTAGCAGCCCATGGAGCTGCAGTTCGCGTCTGCGGCTGGATCACCTTCATATGCGGGCCTGCAGGCCTCGAGCGAGGGGGCTGGCTGGGGGTGGAATCGAGGATACTGGAATCGTTAAACCACTGCGGTGACCATGTCTGCTGGCCTCGGCGACGCGCCGGAATAACAGTAACAGGAAGCGGAGCGTCTGCGCCCTGTCGTCCAGAGCTGGGCCTGGCTTTGCGGTTGAACGGGAACAGTTGATCCGTCCCTGGCCGGGTGGCATTCTCTTCATCGTGCGGTGCTCCATGCAAATCCCGCTCATCTTGAGCTGGAAATTGTTCATCCTCGGCCTGGGCAGAAGCGACTTCCCGAGGGAGTGAAGCACGTCGCCTCTTGAAGGGATTGAGAATCGTCCGCCATCTCGGATCCGTATGGATAATCTGTGGTGACTCTTCCCTTTCCTGCTCCGCGGAGAGGTCGTCCTGGCTGGAGCTCCCTTCTTGTCCTTCGAGCTCCTTGGGCGCTAGGTTGCCGCTTTCGTCTTCCTCCTCCATATGGGGCATGGCGACAGGTGGCGTGGGACTAGAAACAGGATGGTAATGGACGTTGTACATGGTGCTGGCTGCGCTGGTAGTATTCGCCCTGCTGACTGGTGTGACAGCTGCCGGGGGAGGCGTCGGCCGGGCTGCCTTTCGGCGGCGATGGTCTGTAGGAAGCCCGTTCCGAGGCGATGCATAGGACGGCCAGTGACGACCCGGGTTCTGGAGGCCGACTCTGGTCCGTAGCGGACGGTTCGCGAGGCTCATCATGCCTCCCCATCCGGAGGATGCCCCGGTGCCTCCGCCCTTGTCATTGCCCCCATTGTTGTGTCGCGGCCAGTCAACCTCCTCCGACGGCGTCACTTCCAACATTTCGTCCCCGTCAAAGATTTCTCTGCCGAGGATGCCGTCCTTTCGTTCGTCTCGTTCGAGCGCCTCTATTCGCTCCACCCATTCCCAAACGACGACACTCGCAGCTGCCGATCCAACCCATCGAATATAGGTACCCCAGCCGGCGATTTCGGGTTTCGCAATATCCAAAACAAAGAACACCACCGGTATGAGAATCGCACATAAGGAGAGTAGCGCCACTAGGCATATGTTTCTCATTTTCGGATGGAAGAATGCAAAGCGATGTTTCGATAAGGAGTAAAAAATGACCCACGCGGCGTACAGCAAGTTCAGCGCCAGCTCGAAAAGGTAGCTGAGGGCCGGGATCGCATCGTCATAAAGTCGCGGCCGGGTTGTGTTGGTCTGGACCAGAAACTTGTCCAGGGCGCTGAAAATCGTATCCAGAACGATCAACGCGAACCCCGCCCATTTGATCATTATTTTCTCCTTGTGTCGAGGAAAGAGCCGTATTAACGTTTGGACCTGCGCGAGCCATAGAAAGGTGCTGGATATCACTCGGATCACTCGGATCTCCATGCCATCGATCACTTCTTCCGCCAACGCTTCGGCGTCAGAGTACCCGTGGTTGTATTGTTCCTCGGCCACTTTGAACGAATTCGCCGTCGCAATAGTCAAGGAGATGGCGACTAGAAGCGCGGCAACCTTTTGCAGCCAGGGTCGGCCGCCGACTCCAACCACCGAGGAGTTGCCACTGTACGAACCGCTGATCATGCCATGGCTGCCCAGGAAGTTTGCGCCACCCCCCGGGCCGCCGACGTAGAACGTCCGCGGCGTGATAAGAAGGATGATAACAAGAAGGTAACTGACGACTGTTGAGCATCCGATCGCGTAGAGTTGTGGGGTCACCGAGGCGTAAAAGGGGTCGCGGGTATCGAGCTGCGGAGACGCATGGTTTGTCGCAGTCGGCGTGGTCGTTCCAGTGCATACGGGCTCGTAGATGGCATTATGCGTAAGGGTCATCGCATATGTGCGATTCAGATAGACCAAGCCTGACGGTTCGCAGAGTTGTGTTAGCGGAGACCTCGCATGCATGCGACAAGTGACCCCCCGACGACTGTTGGTCATCAAAGGGGATATAGTCCGCCAGGATATCGCCAACATACCATCACTCGGAAGAAGAAACGGTGAACAGCCCGGAGCATACGACTTTGTGGCGGTAGTCGTTGGCTGAGCCCATATCTGGCGGGGAGCCAGATGAGCACCATCCCCCATGGTCGGTCGGGCGGACAGTTGACAGAATTCACGTCGCAAAACAAGTCATATATGCCACGGAATCAAGTGAAAGAGTCCTCATCGGGGTGAAGGTGGATGATCGTTTCCCCTCCTGTTCAGACCTTCATCATCGCAATGCTTCCCAGGGGAAATGGTGGTCAAATGCCGACGATCGGATGAAAGGCGAGAGTCGAGCTGATGCTGACAGCGAGGTGAGTTTCACGTCGGGAATCACACAGGGGTTTGGCTAAAGGCAAGGTCGCAATGAGTGACAAGGAAGAATATACGAGAGGGTCAGGTCGCGGGACAGGCGAATGGTGGATTGTATGACCATAAATGAATAATGCTGCCATGCGGATGAGAAGAGGAGGTCAGTCATTATTGGCCACCCGCGTGATGGCCCAGATTTCGGCAGTCATTTCACCGCCTAGCCTTAAGCACCCCAACATGAGCTACATGGCTAATGAGTATACCAATTCGTCATGGAATAGAGAATTCGTGAGTATTGTGATCTATACACTTATTATGACATTGTTCAAGGGAATGCTATATACGGTGGTCTCTGGCTACCAAAACACAACGCTAAATGAAGACCGCTGTATGCAATGAACGAGGAAATGTACAATTTCTCAGCAAATATCGGCCAGCTTGAATGTTACATCCAATCATCACAGCCAAACAATACGCACGGCCATCATGCAGGACCCGAACCATATGACATTGGCGTCGGTGCCGCATACGGGGAAGATAACATCGCCCCCGACTCTCTCATGGCTCGGGCGCGCTCTTCTTCGCGCTTCCTGATCTCGGTCTCGTCCTGGATCAGGGTGCAGCAGGTGCAGCAGGTGGCTCGAACGCAGTCCGAAGCAATGTCGCCTCTGATCCCATAAATCTTGCGGATCCGCGTATGCTGGATGGTCGCAAGCAACCCTGGAGTGGCAGGTTAGCTTCAAATTAAAGCCCCAAGCTCAATATTGGGCAGAGCTCACATTGACATCCGCACAGCACCCCCATCGCGGTGCATGACCCGTTGCATGTCTCGTAGCCCAGCATATTGGTTGGGTCCTCCCGTCGCGACAGCATAGAGAGACGATATTGCGTTTTTCCATAGAGTATGCAGGGGCACGTCAGCCCCAGACAGCACGTCCATATGTTGGAACAGTCACACAGTCCATGACTCCACGCACCCCCTTTGATCTGTTGATTCGGGTGTTGTACTTGTCCTGGGTGGTGGTACGTCCCCATTTCGAGGGCTGCTGGAGTCTGGGGTGCGCCGAGCGCGGTTGGCGGGGGGAAGTATGGCGACTTGGGGGATTGTAGAGGGTTTGCATCCGGGGCAATCGGCAAGTCATGTGGTGTTCGTTGTGCAACTGTGCTCTCCGGAGACTTTTTTGCGGGGTCTGGATCTGAGAAGGTGGAAGGAACAGCATAGGAGTACTGAGGCACGACCGCATTGGAAGGTTGGCTTAACGGAGCGACTTCGGCGTACGGGGCATAATTCGCTGGATGCTGATCAATGTCCGAAAATCCTGTATTGGGCTGATATGGCTGGGGAGCTTGTGACTTTTCTTCTAGCCAGGACGGGTGCTGCACTGTTGTAGGCTGTTGCGATATGGTTTGGGCTTCGGGTAGCGGCGCTGGTTGCGGAGAGTGAAGGTTCTGCTGTTCTGGCGATTGCATTTCTAGGGGAGTCTTGAGAAAAGAATACCGCCGATTTTCTCCCAGATCGGATGTATCCAGATGTAACGTCCTGCTCATCCTGAGGAGGTTTAGGTTCGCTTTCCTGACTCCTCCGCTGTCGTCGGCCTCTCACTAGATTATATGTCTAGGTCTGGCATGAGGGCCTCGAGGACAGTAATCGGACCGAGTCGCTGGTTTTGGTGTGCTCCTCAAGATGTCACCCCCGACGCAGGAACATCGACGTCGGGAAGCATCAATAGCCACCGTTTGGGACTGGGAGGAGATTTAGACGGATAAAAGGGAAGAAAAGAGGACAACGGACGTGAGAGAGGGAGAGGATCAAGTGTAACCGCCCAGGGGTGACAGAATCGCAGGTGGAGAGAGGTAGATGCATGCACGCTTTGTTGCGGGGAGAGCGCGGATTCGCAGGATTTAAGGATAGCTAGGTCGCATCCCCTTCTTGTACGACGGAGAGCGTGCCGACGAGCTGCATGGAGCAGATGCTCAGGGGCCTCTCCCGTTGGTCTACCGGTGGCTCGGAAGTTGCCGTTGGACTCGAAGGTGCTTCTCATCACATCGCCGGTCTGTCGCATCACATCGTGAGCGAATCTCATTGGAGAGGGTGCTGCAGGCGATGTGACTGCGCCGCAATAGCTCCTCCGAATTGCCTCACCAAGCCTGACTGTGGTGTAGGGTGCATTGTACGATATGGAGTAATGGAAAATAAGACCCCAAGGTCGAAAGAGATGTGAATTAAATGATCCTGTATATTAGAGACAAGAATAGAAGAAAGGCGATATCACCTGCTCGTATACAAGAGTCTCCTCTGGTGGAGACGCTAGAGGGTTGGTGGCATTGCTTCTTATCCACCCCGGCCATCACCCCAGAACATCTTATGGTCTTCAGTTCTTTAGGGGATTCACATAGATAAAGCATCTAGGAGTAGATCCGGATAGTAGATGGTCCAGGATGAATTGAATTGAAGGATGAGAAGACTAACGATGATCCTCTGGAATATATGTATCTACCGGAGTAAAGGTACCCACCCTCTATGCGAGATAGTCGTTCCCAGCCACAATGTTATAGATTAGGTACTATGGTCAAGAGGTTACAAATATATCAATGACTTTTATTGGGGTCCTTCTCGATTGTCTACAAAACCGGTCTCAAAGACCGCCTACTTATCATCCCAACATCAGAGGACCCCGTGCCCAGTATTCGGCGTAATGATTGGCAGACGGGATCATCGCTGGGTCATGCGCGGTGGTGGATGAAGAAGTATCGTAACTCGTGGTCATCGTGCATGATGTCCATCTTGTTGGAATGGCGTTGGGCAAAGCCTCTTTCTTCTTTGGGACCAGAGACGCAGAGACTCCACCCTCGAGAAGAAATCTAGAAACGCATCATCTCTGCAGGTTCCAAGGGGTTTCATGCTTTGCTGTCCTCCTTGCTGCCAGATAACCCTACATACGAGGGCATACCGCCAGTTGGAAAGGTGGACCACTCAGAAGCCCATAATCGATCCCGTTCTCAAGCGCTACGGTTCCTGAGGGCCGATGGTTGGATTCCACATTCCGAGACCTCCGATAGTCGTCTCCCTTGCGATGGTCGAGTGAGATACAGTCCTAGACTGGATCACCAGGGCGAGGTGGTATTTGGCCGTCATTGACTTCACCATTATTTACTCCCCGCCAGTCTCTTTCTTCCCAATAACAACTATCTCCTGGACAGAATTTTCTTTTTCACTTTGAAAGTCTTCACCACAAAGACCGGTTTTCTCATTTTTCAGCCTATCGTTGCTGCCTGTCTGATCAGGCATCAGCGACGAAGGCGGTGACGAAGATCCGCGTCATTGGCAGCCAAAGCCGAAAAAAAGCGCTCTAGCCTAAAACTACCTACGGCCACTCCTACTCCTACTCCAAACTGGTACTATCTGTACCTCACTACTCATTCACTATCTTCCCCCCCCGGTCCCTCCTCCATCCATCCTCTCCCGCCAACGATCCTTTCTCCATTGTACCCCCCCGTTGGGCCTCTCCTCCTTCAACCTGTAAGATTTGCCCTCCGTCGAACGTGGTCTCCCCTCAATCGATCAAATCTGACTGATGCATTTCCGATCCTCTCCTGTTCTAGCCACCATCCAACCATCATCCTGACCCGCCATCCTCCCTTCTCTCCTCGCCCTCCGTCCCAACCAATGTTCTCCCCATGTCAAGGCCTCCGTCTGCATCAGAAAGTACCCTGTCTCGACCCCTGGTGACACCTGCCGCGTCGGCCCAACATGATTGCTCTGCTGGGCCTGATCTCTCCCATGGCAAACCGCGCCGCCACCATGTCTGGGACCAGCATCACCATCCTCCTGAAGCTCCCTCCCCGTCCCGCGCCGAATCGCCCACCGCCCGTCAATGGGCGAAGCCTGTTTCTGCCTTTACTCTAAAAAGGGCCACCACCGCCCCTCTCGAGAAATTCGCTCGTCCGCATAGCCCTCAGCTGTCCGAAAGGGATAGTATCTTTGCAACGCATTACCTCCCCTCCGATCCCGAAGCTACCACCACCCCACCGCAACTCCCCCCCGCGGAGGACGTCGCTAAAAATGACGGGCCCGGTGCCCTGAATTCCGCCGCCGCCAACAATGTGGCCGTTTCGCATGCTCCAATTCCGTCTTCGAAGGTCCCCGCTCGCCCTTCCATACGTGACCCCGTCCACATGGAAGTCGACCGGCGCACAGCCCTTCCGTTGCGCTCCCCTTCTCTCTTGTCTTCCACCCTTCCCGCCCCCGAGCCCCCTGTGCTCCCGAGCCAACCCGATACCCACCTGCAGAAGCCTCATGAGGTCCTGGATCGAAGTGTCCATCTCCCGGCGTGGGAGAGCATGCAACCGCTTCGCAAGATCTCCTCCGATGGCGCCGCCATCGCTCCCTCACCAGTAGAGGAGAAGCGCAGCCTCCTCACGTCCGCTTCCCCGAAGGAACCCGCCCTAGACTCTCTGCCATCCCTCCCCCCTCGCGAGCCCCCTGGCACGTGGTCGGAACGCTCGTCGCGAGAAAACACTCTGGAGGGTCCGGGTGAGCGAAGCTCAAGTCGGAGCCGGCGCGGGCGGGTGGAAAGCTCCATCGAGGCGAACTTGACTAATGCAGAGCCAGCCTCTCATGTGCGCAGCCGTAAGTCAAGCCACTATCTGGGACTTTTCAAGGAGAATACTACTTCGCCCGATCGGAAACGGAGGGAAGATCGGGGGCGGCGGTACGACGAGACGTCAGAGGCAAACGACAGTCAACAGCAGCAGATGGGTCGTTCAGAGCTCTTCCATGGGGGTGAACAGACGACTTCCCCGACCGAAGTCCCATTCGCATTGGAGCAGAACGGTCTCCGAAGGAATTCGAAAAGTCTATCGCAGCTTTCGCTTGTGGATCACCCGCTGTTCGCACCCCCCTCCCAAGCCGAACGCCCCTCGAACGACGAAGTGATGAAATCACCTCGCCGCGTCTTGCCCCGCAGTCTCCTGGAGGAGATTCGGAACTTCCACTTGACTCCTGGGGGTGCCCGCGGCACGTCGTTCTCGAAAAGCATCCCGACGCAATACGCCGAAGGGGGCCGGGATTACATTTCGGCGAAGGGCTCATCCGGGTTTGACCATCTATCCCCATCGTCCGGTCCCGATGCCGGTCCCCGCCGGGGCTCTGCGCAGTTCGAGGACGAGGAGGACGAGCAGATCTCCTCGGCCGTCTATTTTCCCCATGAGCGCGTCACGGTCTCGGACGAAGTTGGTCAGGTCCAGCCCTTTACAGATGATCGGCCGGGGGTAGAGCCTTTCGAGGTGTCACCCACCAAGAGTAGTCTCGGATTAGTGTCAAAGAGACATGGTCTTGTTGATGAGCCGGAGGCCCATCATGTCGATATTTCCCTCCGATCTAAGAATGATAGTAGAATTTTGCATGGTGACCTACAGGACATCCAGGCTCCACACCTAGAAGAGCTCACAGAAAAATCACTGAGTGCCATATCAGAACGCAGCGCCGGGGGGTCAACGTGCGGAGAATCCGAATATGATAGTGGCACGTCGGTGCAGGACGAAGTGTCCAGTTTGACTGACGAAGCCGAGGTGACGCCAACCGCGACTCCAACTCAGCGCCACCGAATTCTGCGTCCCCGACGCACCCACGGCTCATCTGCTCCTCTCGGAGCGGTGGAGTTGAAGCCTTATCGCCATCAGGTGGGCGGTCATACCACCGTGTTTCGGTTCTCTCGACGCGCAGTTTGCAAGCAGCTCAATAACCGCGAGAATGAGTTTTACGAGCGAATCGAACGCAGGCATCCAGACATGCTGATGTTCCTACCAAGGTGCGTCCACAAATTTGACTCTAGGTCGCTGGATCGAATCCCTAACCCAATGACTACGCAGGTATATTGGCGTTCTGAATGTGACGTTTTCCAAAAATTCCAAGAAACAAAAATCCTTACCCGAGGGCTCTAAGGGGCATGCGGACCAGAACAATGTTGGGGATGACAAGAAGCGTCAAGATGCTACGTCACTTACTGTACCTCTTCAGCATGATGCGACTGATCAACCACGAATCTTTAGTCAAAAGCAAGTCACTGGCATCATCCCAAAGGTCATCTTGGAAAACAATCGTCATATCATTCCCGCCGACCTTTTCTCGCGTTCGCAAAGGCCGAGAACTGCGGACGGCACCATGCCAGCAAGGCACCGGTTTTCTCAGAGTACTGGCGTGATCTCCAGAGGGAAGCAGTCGACCGGCTCCTGGGACGACAAGCATAGTACTCAGACGTTGACCAAACCTAAAGTCAGCTGGGGCGCGACGACTGTAAATCGTCAATTGCAGGAGCAGGTTCTCCGCGAGGTGTTCAGCCCCCCCGCAATTCATCACCACCGCCGTCATGCCAGGGGCCATGTCAACCTCCCAAGGACGATCTCTGATGGGGTTCGTCGGCGGGCGAACTTGTCAGAGGACCAGACCGCTAGCAGCCGGCGCAATGCGCCCACACCGCCAGAACCGCCTCGTACTGCAGCCATTGACATTGTGAAACAGTCGAATGAAGGGCCGGGGCTTTCATCATCGGCGTCCACTGCGTTGGATGCTGGTCACAACCGCCTGGAGCAGATTCGGTCTCAAGAGTCCCTGCCTCGCTCCAGTTCGCTTTCACGGGCTCGACAGGTCAGACGTCGTCATTCTGGGAGTGGTTTGCAGAGACGGGGAAGCATGACGCCCGGGAAGAGTGGGGGCGAGTTGATGTTCTTTGAGGACGATGGATATGGCGGTGATAAGGAAGATGAGATTTTCGCCATGGAAGGCGACGCTTCAATGCCACCATCGCACAGTCATAGCCGGCATTCACCCGATGCGGCGACCCCAAAGACCGGAAGCACCGAGGTTACCAACATTCCAAGTCATGCCAATAGTGATGCGGGCCCCAAATCTCCAATACGGTCACCAACAAAGGATGAAAGTCGTGTCCAACTCCCGGCCAACCCCAAGGAGGCGCAGACGAGAAACGATGAGAGGGTCCAATTTTTCCTCTTACTCGAAGATCTCACAGCAGGCATGAATAAACCTTGCGTCTTGGACCTCAAGATGGGTACTCGCCAGTACGGCATAGAAGCTGATGAAAAGAAACGGAAATCCCAGAGGCGGAAATGTCAGTCTACTACTTCCCAGCAGTTGGGTGTCCGACTATGTGGCATGCAAACTTGGAATGTCAAGAAGCAGGAGTACTCCTTTGAAGATAAGTACTTCGGCCGGGATCTGAAGTCCGGACGTGAGTTCCAGGACGCTCTCACCCGCTTCCTGTATGATGGTGTCAGCTACACCAGCGTTGCGAAGAAAATTCCGGTCATTTTGGAGAAGCTGGCCAGGCTGGAGAACATGATCCGAAGACTCAAGCGCTATCGCCTGTATGCCAGTAGCCTCTTGATCCTCTATGATGGCGAACAGACCACTTCCGAAGCACCCATGCCGAAGGATGTCCATGTGACCACGAAACGAGGCATCTTGTCGCGTCGTGCATCAGACGACGGCCATAACAACACCGATGTCCAGCTGAAGATTGTTGATTTTGCAAACTGCGTTACCGGCGAAGATGAAATTCCACCCACTGCGCCTTGCCCTCCCCAGCATCCAGACGACATCGATCGCGGCTATCTTCGTGGTCTTCGGACTCTGAGAATGTATTTCCAGCGCATTCTTAAAGAAGTTAGCCATGACGAGTACATTGAACGGGGCGAAGGCGAAGCCATAGCTATGAGGACCCAACTCTCCGGTCACGATGAAACGTCGGATCGTTATTGGGATGAGGGTGTGATGGAGAGTGACCCAGGAGAAGTCAGCTTCTAGTGGCTGCTCTGGCCCTCTTCAATCCTTTCGACGCCTTCCTCCAGCTTCTCCTTTCGCATTTCTTTTTCCTTCCAGCCTCCCATTACTTCTACTCTTTCCCCCTTTTCTTCTTCTTTAATGTCTTTCTTTTTGGCCTAATATGGGGTTGGCGTTAGTGGCTTGCACTTTCAAGTCCGATCGATCCTATCACCATTTGAGAACTCAGGCTTCGGCGTCAAATGTTGCATGGTACCGGATATGGCGTTACGTGTCCATCTCTTCCACCATTCCCCCTATTTTTCTTCGTTGAGACGTTTGATGGTGCCGACGAGATGATAACGACCGAGATGGAGATGCAGCGAGACTTGGGTGACAATGATACGATAATGATGATTGATCATGGCACTATGCTCACCCAAGGGCCATTGTCTATGCATGCCTGGAGCATACTAGAAGGTCCTGGCGCGAGGGAGCGATTACATTCTCATGGCGTGTATGAGCCTGTCCTGTTTTTGTCGTTCTTGTTTTCTTCTCGGACATGTCTTATTGATTATACCTCTGGGGAACCAGTCCGATTCCCTGGACTTTTACTGGATTTTGTCTCTTGGGGGGCGGCGTTTCTGAGAGTTTGTGTACATACATTCATACATGTTGCAGGCCTTAGACAAGTGCATCATAATGGATTATGGATCTGTTCATCTGTGCCTGATGACTCCTTTTGTATAGTTCTTTGTCGGCTGATCGGTATCACGTGGGCGGATAGATAAGCGGATCGATCGCCCTGCCCAGCCATCTCCAACTCCAACTCCTCCTCTCTCCCTCTCTTCCTGTCTCCCCTCTCTGCCTTGTCTGATGAACATCCGATCTTCTCTTCCGGGACTGTGAGTGAGCTGCATAGCGTGAACTCCCTTTCGTAACCCGTGCTCTTCTTCCCGTTTCACTTTATCGGAATGCCCTTGGCCTGGACTTTCCGGTGACGTAGCGGTGGGCCGAGAATCGGAGACAGCATCAACAAGCCAACACAGATCTATTCGCCGAACACACAAGTCGGATGGATGTTATATATATCTCACACGCTTTATACCTAGTACCCGCAGCTTCTGAACCCTACTCCACACTGTTATCACGCAGTCTACCCAGCCCAGGACAATGTCCAAGCTAGACCCAGCAATCGACAAGCGGGACTTTGACGCAAACCGTCCACTGCTCGGTGGTCACCCCCATGAAGCTCTGGCTCAGGATTCGTCCGACCCTTCACGACCAATGTCAAGGCATTCCGTTAGCGTTCGCTACAGTGATGCGGATGATGGTCTCCTGAGTGATGTGGTCGAGGAAATCGTCGAGAGAGATCGACGGAAGATGGCGAAGGAAGTGGTGCGAATATGTAGTTTTATCTGGGGAGTTATTACCTGGTAAGTCCAAATCCCCATCCTGGGTTGATAGCCATGTGCTGATCACGCATAAATTGCCTAGTCTCGCAGCCGGCGGAGTGACTGCTTTCTCCCTCTACGGGCCTCTCTTCCTGACCCGCCTTCACTACACCCAGTTCCGAGTGAATGCAGTCTCCATTGCCGCAGAGATCTCCATGTATCTCCCTGTTCCGGTATTTGGATACCTGTGTGACCGATACACGCCCTCTCCGCTGGCTCTCTTCTCGGGCATGATCTTCGGTCTGGGCTATCTCTTAGCCGCCTTCACATATAAGAGTGGCCCGCCGCCCGATGCGGGCGGGGAAGGATGGCCGTTCTGGGTGATGATCGTGGCTTTCATCGCCATCGGAGCCGGCACGTGCTCCATGTATCTCGCTGCGGTGACGACCTGCGCAAAGAACTTCGGCAGGGGGAAGCATAAAGGGATTATGCTTGCTGCGCCTATCGCGGGATTTGGCCTGAGCGGCATGTGGCAAAGCCAAGTGGGAACATACCTTCTGTATGAGCCCCGTGAGGACGGCAGTCGGGGCGAAGTCGATGTCTTCCGCTACTTTGTCTTTCTCGCGGTGTTGACCCTTGGTGTCGGGATTATCGGCACCTTTGGGCTGAGGATCGTCGACGAAGATGAAGAGAGATATATTGATGAGGCGGTGGAGGAGCTCGAAAGAAGTGGGCTCCTGGACGAAAGCGCTTTCTTCCAACCCCGCAGTGAGGTGGCGGCTGCGTATGGCACATTCTCGCAGGACGATGACGACGATGAGCGAACGCTGGCTCAATCCGAGGAGGAGCGCGAAGCAGCACGTCGCGAAAAGGAGAGGGAGGAGGAGGAACGTCGGAAAAAGAACTGGCTGTTGAACTACGAGACCAAAGAGTTTCTCAAAGATCGGACGATGTGGCTGCTGGCGTTGGGCTTCTTCCTCGTCACTGGGCCGGGGGAAGCCTATCTGAACAATGTGAGTTCACCGCGAGTTGTAAATTCCTCCTACTCCCGCTGACATCCTGCAAGCTGGGTACGATTGTGCAATCCCTGACGCCCGATATCACAATGCCTAACGCTTCATCCTCCGCGGGCCTGCCATCCACGCATGTTACGACTATTGCACTCACCTCCACCATCGCTCGTCTCCTCACGGGGTCGCTCTCTGACTTCTTTGCTCCGCCGGCCGTTCACCTCTTCCCACTAAATACCGGAGATAATCGGCCCACATCGTCCTCGCTGACACCCCGTACTCGGCCTACTTTGTCACGCATGATGTTCCTTCTTCCATCCGCAGTACTACTTGCGTTGGGCTATCTCTTACTCGCGTCGCCGCTTCCCATCGAACACCCAGAACTCACCCATATCACCACCGCTCTCGTAGGTCTCGGTTATGGCGCCGGCTTCTCTCTGTGTCCCATTATTATATCAGTGGTTTGGGGAGTCGAGAACTTTGGCACAAACTGGGGGATTGTCGCCATGGTTCCCGCTGCTGGAGCCGCTATGTGGGGGGTCATCTACTCCCGCGGATACCAAGACGCAGCGGATGGGGGTAACGGTTCGGCCGATGGTCAGTGTCATGGATGGAAGTGTTTTGGTTACTGGGCTGTTGGGTGTACGCTGAGCATCTGCGTGGCCATTGTGGTGTGGCTAATCGCTTGGAGATCCTGGCGACGGAGGGGGGTCGTTGTATAGTTCACCGACATTTCCCCAGGGTTTTATCACACGTTGATGTATAAGATTGATGAGATTGGGTATACAATAGACCAATGCACCAGTTGTTTAACGTACAATATGGGCGTAGAATAGCCTAGGCATTCTCAGTGACCAGTAACAACCTGGAAAGATGTCAACTGAACTGTCGAGGCATAGTGAGGTGTGTGCGTTTAAGAACCAAGATAGGCCCATTCAGATATCGGTAGAGGTCGGGTTCAATCCCATGAAGACTTTGTACAATCGCTTGCTGGCTGCGGGTCCAATACGGGCATCCGCCAGGGTCCCGTTTTTGTTGGTGGATTTCTACACATTCTAATTAGTCAATTCTACACCCAGACGCATCGCTCATGCTATGGGATAACGTACCTTGACGTTCTCCAGCATGCCAGGACCATGTTTGCGCATGCCAGTAACGAGATCCAAAACGCTAGGATACTGCTCGGCCACACCATATGCCATCGATGCGGTGACCCGGTTGACCTCCTGGAGCATCTTGACGTAAGTGTCGGTCTTGTTCTCTCCGGACTTGACCTGACCACCGTCCATACAGAACGCCGCGTCGTTTCCGTCCATGCGCTCGCGGCGGTAGGGAACAGTGGACACATGCTCTGTGAAGTTCTTAATCCACTCGGCCGACTCCGGGGCGACGTTGGTATGGTGTATCAGACAAGAGTGTGTCACCTGCAGATCCAGTAGAGCGTCTTCGATCGTATCATCATCGACCGGCGGTGTAGTCTCGGGCTTGTTGACCGGCTTTTTCCTGCGAGACGCTGGCTGTGTGGACGACGAGGCTTCGGTCTGCTCCATCTCTCGGCGCATCTCGGCGACGTATGCTCTGTTTCGGGAGCTTTTATTCTTACGCATCCACGGGGCAAGCCCCTGAATGAGGTAGATCAGTTTACAACGAGGATAGACCGATCTGAGTTTCGAAACATGTGTAGTCAGGTCTGTCGCGGACGGATCGGTGGCGAGAACCATGTCGACAAACTCCTGTGCTTGCAGCAGCACCAGCACATGCTCCTCGTCGCGGATATGCAGTGGACACGGCTCCCAGTAACCCAAAGATTCGTTGAAACGTGCCTTGACCTTGCGCCGCCACTTGACCACGTTGGGGATCACACTGTCAAAGAACGAATGCTCGACATTGAGGCTGTCCATGAACGCCGTCGCCTGGGTGCCCACGTCCGTTCCCTCAAAGCTCAGCGCGAGATCCACAATCATCTCGGGGGTCGAATCTTTCTTATCGACCTTGCGTTTATTTGCCTCCGTCAGGTCCGACATAAGTTGTTTCTCGCGGGCCCTCTCTCGAGCCTTCTCTTCCCTCTCTCTTTGCTTCCGTTCTTTCTCCAGTTGGCGTTCGCGCTCTCGTCGCGCCTTGGCCGCTTCGCGCTCCTTCGCCCTGGCTTCCTTGTTGGCGCTATTGGTTGTTTTGGCAGTCTTGCGCGGGGCGCGTTTATTCCGTTTCGCGGTGTCTTCGTCCAGCACAACCAAGTCATCATCATCATCGTTGTCTTCGTGAGGCGTAGCGTTCCGACGTGATGGGCCTTCTAAACTAACCGATTGGGACCGACTCTCCATACGCGCTAGTAGGTTCGCCGTGCGACTGGAAAACTGCGGCTGATCAGTACTCGGTCCAGGACCATCGCTTGGCAACCCTTGCAGTAAATCGTCTAGATCGGGCGGGACGAGCTCGTCGCTGAACCCTTCTATATCGTCTGCCAGGTGTCGCAAGCCAGTTTGTCCCGAGCGCACTGCAGATCTGGAGGTGTTCTCTTGGAGGCCGTCACCGAAATCGTCATCGTCAATGGTGATAGTGTTCGTTCGTCGGATTTCCACCGTCCGGGAAACGGTTGTTCGCGACGGCTCTGGTGCCGAAGATGTAAACACAATCGGATCTGACCCTTCACCGTATCCGGTCGCAGGACGGATACGGTCACGTTGGGGACTGTGACGTATGGGTGGGCCTTCGGAGGAGAGGATTATGTCTTCATCGGAGAAGAGAAACAGAGGGTTTCGTGACGGCTTGGGCTTGGGTTTGGGGGCAGCAGGACCGGCGCTGGCAGTAATGTCGGCATCATCGCTCAATCGTCGCCTCTTTGGCGGGTTGTCAAGCTCATCGTCGTAAGTGAAGAGCGAGATGTCGATGTCGTCGGAGAGGAGAGGCAATCCTGCGGGAGTGCTGGATGCGCGTCGCGAGGCGGCGGGGGGAGGTAATTGATATGAGGGAGGTGGCGGGGGAGTAGAGGAGAGAAGGTCAATGATGTCTGTCATTTTCCATGCTACAGGATGATCATGGTCGATGTGTGCGAGAGATGTATGGCGAGCGCTGGAAAGTGTAGCGGGCACGTGTTTCGCGCTCCCCGCGCGGAAGGCGCGTGGTCATGTGACATCATACAAATTATCGCCGCAAGTAGATAAGGTTGAGGCTGGTATTATACATTCAACTGAGCACTGAGGGTATTGGCTAGGACACATTATAAAAACCTCAAGATAAACGCAACAAAGACAGCCAGCGCGAATCCTGCCAAGGCCAGAAGAACAAATACCTTCTGGAATCCATTGAACGGGCGTCTCGGACTGGCGAGCATATCGGATATCTCCTTCTCCAGGTTATCGCCCATAGCAACGAGCGAGAACTCCTGCTGTACTCGTCGCTTGGCCGCTGCAGACATGCGGTCGAGCTCCTCCTGGTCCATCTCGTAGAGGATCTTGTCCATGATAGCCGTCCAATCCGCGTCCACCTTGGCGTCGCGTAGCCATCCTGTTTCTCCCTCAATGATGGTTTCCAGCGGACCGCCAGTGTTTGACGCGAGGACGGGGACCCCTGCGCGCATCGCCTCTACGGGCACAATACCAAAGTGTTCGTTGATCGGGGTGTAGAGGAGCAGCTTGGCTTGCGAGAGGAGGGTGTCGCGGAAGGCGGTCGGCACGGAGAGTAGAAACAGCACGTCGATAGAGTCCGGGATGGACAGAGCAGAGATGACTGTTTTGGATGTGGCAGTCTGCAGCCCGAGACTGGTCGCAAGCTTGTCCAACTCCCGATGATACTGCACGTTCTCTTGGACCCGGTTGTCGTAACCGCCTGCATGGTCTGGTCAGTCTGCTGTACTATCAACGGCCCACGGAAGACTTCGCAACTCACCTGCAATTACCAACCGAGTGCCTTTCCTCCTCTGTTCTCCCAGCCCATGGTACGCGCGAATCGCCAGAGCCATGTCCTTCTTCCTTTCAAACCGATTGACGCTCAGGAGGATCTTCTTCCCGCCCCATAACTGTCCACCATCCTCAATGACATCCTTAACCGACCCTGCGGCGCCAGACAGCCCTGCCTCCGTATCAACACAAGGATAAACAACGCGCACGTCGCCCAACTGTTTCGAACCAAAGACTTCGCTGACGACCCCGCGCGTGAACCGAGAGTTCGCAACGACTTTGTCCGCCGCACTCAGCGCCCATCCCTCAAACCAGTCGAACGGACACCGGTACAGGTTTTTCGCAAGTCGTAACAACGAGCTACCTTCGTCGCGACGGGCGAGCAATTGATCCGGAAAATGGCAGTAGAACAGGATGCGCTGGCGTCGGCGGTCCCATTGGGGCCCTAAGGTTTTCAGAAACGGTACACAAGCCGGGACTTGATCCACGATGAAGATGTCATCCTCCAGTTCATCTTCCCGAGACGTGGCATGCGCATTGTCAGACGTATTTGACTTTGGGGCGGGGGTTGAAGAGCCCAGCTCCCTCAACACCGATATCGTCAAATGTAGCTGTCGCAGAATGGCCGTCAACACGTGAAAGCGACCGCAAAAATGCGCAGGAACCACGGTGTTCCCGCGCACGCGGACATCGAGCGTTCCATCCCGCGCCTCTTCAAAACAATGCGTCGTATCTCGGTGTGAGGTGTAGATCGTGACTCGATGGCCTCGGGTCTGGAGCGCGAGTGCCACGTCGATGATAAGCCGCTCGGCACCACCGATCCCCAGATCGGGGTGGATGATGATCACATTGGAGCGTTTGAGACCCGGCATCACGGTCGCAGTCTCGTACACGAATAGGACAACGGAGGAAAGGCGAAGCAATGGAACATTGCTCAAATTGGAGAGCTGTGCGGAGGGTTGGGGAGGTTTTGCGGATACGCGGCCGATAGCTACGTCATGTGATAACAATAGTTCTCCCACCACACACAGTTCTTGAGGAAGCCTCTCTTCGCATACACAGTTGACCTACGGAGAAGGGATTGCTCCTTGTAGTTAAAGCAAAGCCTCTATGGTCCTCGAATGCCATACACAGGGTCAAACATGTCTGAAAAGCGAGAATACCCCAAGGAAGTCATCTCACGCACAGGAACGACAGGGCATATATACCGATCCTCACCACCCATCGTTTAGCAGGCAAAAATGGCTCCTAACTTATCCCCAGCGAAGGATAGGGCAGGTCAGAGGATGAGATGATCCGGAACCAGAACATTGTCCGAGGTTATGAGGCTGGTCCTACTCTACTATTCCACCACCCGGCGTTCTCCTAGTCATGGAGATTGCAGGTTGGGGACGATGTTGAGAATAGAGAGAGATGATTGATTCTATACTAAGTGGGCGACCTCAGAGGGCCTTGAATACATTTCGTGCAATGAACCTGGCACTCCATCCTAGGAACTTGTCCCATTGGACTCAGACGGTCATCTCTGTCGAATAGAATCAGATCAAGTTACCCGACGAAACGTTTGACACTAGACCAGAGAGTAGTACTGACTTTCGACACAAACTCTGAACTTACTGTGATCGTGGGTTTTGATGGGACAAAATTTTATGTCGTAGGAATCGAGAGCACTGTTGTAGGCTCTTAGTATTCCAGGCCCAATGTGATGTACCCAGTGTAGAACTCACTAGTGGTAGTCGATAGAAGAACCACCATGATCGAAAAAACCGCGGAAAACTTCATGATGGAGAGATGAGAGGGTGACGCTTTGTTAGCGATGGGATGAAGAGTACCTGACTACCTACCTACCATGGAGCACGGTGAGGTTTTTATCATTTGTTGATGGGGACGTCCGAGCGCTTTTTGCGGTACATTCTTCGTAAAAGGAAGGCCTTATTGACAGAGGGTCTGTCTTGGTCTCTGCTGACAGGTTCCTTTCTCTTCCGTACTCGTGCCTCTGCATGTCTTCTCTTTCATGGGAATATATAGGTATTTATGCAAAGTAATGTTAGGAGTACCTATATTCCAACTCTACTGGAATCTCGAATACGATATGTACCGACATACAAACAACAGGCCAAGCAGCCTCAGCCCGGCGGAAAGAATTCATCAAAGATACGAATTCGTCATATAAACGGTCAAAGAATAGTACGTAAGTGATTGGGACCGGGGAATGTGCAGCAATCGTCCCAGAGAAGCTGCAAAATACACACAAGAATCAAAAAGGTATCCACGAATCGAAGGGTAAATCGACATCGAATTCATAATACAGGGGAATGTTGAACATCGTGTCATAGGGGGAATATAACAAGGAAATCAACAGGGAAGAAATCAAGACAGAAACGCAAACACAAAAGTAACCACCAGGCACTAAAAGCAGTTGAGTGTACTTTTCTTTTTCTTCTTGTTCAGCGCGTTCATCCGCTCCTCGAGTTGGGCCCGAGCAGCTTCGGCTTCACGGCGCGCATTCCGCTCCTCCTCGACAGCCTGAAGGGAGAGACGCTGCGAATTGCGCTCTTTCCGCAGAGTGGTCAACTCGTCCTCAAGCTGCCAGGCCTTCTTCTTCCAAGCTTCGCAGTCGGCCTTGACCTTGTTCGTCTGCGCCTCGAGATCTCCAAGGGCCTCTTCCAAGGTGGCAGTCAGTTGCTTCTCCGCATGGAGATGCTTCTCAATGGTGCGAATGCGTGCCTCCTGGTCCTCTACCAGCTGGGAGCTAATGATCTCCTTGCTGGTGTGTCGAGAGCTCGGGGGAGAGGCGCTGCCTGGTGTGCCATTGGCGGCGGAAGCGATAGTCGGGAGAGGAGGAAGGGGAATTGCAGGGGGAGGCGAGGGAAGAGAAGTGGCGGAGGAGCTCTTCCGCAGATTGGAGGTCAGCGAGCTACTGCGATCGTGGGCGGAGTCCTGGTTCGAGGTATTCTTCAATTGGAGCTGGGGCCAAGTTAGTTGCGGTGTATGGTGCATCTCCATGATGGGACAGCTCACCTCGAGTTGCTCAATGCGCACACGGTACGTTTCAATGTCCTTCTCGTAGACGACGATCTTAGCGTTCGCGTCTTCCAAGGCCTGGTCACGTTCCTGCTGAATAACAGAAAGACGGTTGTGATGCTGATCGAAGCTGTTGGTAATCTGCTCTTCAAGCTCCTCGACAAGACGAACGCTCTTCTGTTTCTCCGCCGTAACCTCCGCCAGGAGGGCCTCCTTCTTCTTCACCTGCTCCTCCTTCTGCTGAAGCGTGTCTTCCAGGGTAGCGACCAACAACGCCAGCTCGTTCACCTTCGCGTCCTTGGCTGAGTTGCTCTGCGTGAGCTCCTCCAGCTTGTTTGCTTCATTGCCCTTGAGCTCCAACTGCTTGCGGAGGTCCTCGTTGGTATCCATCAACTCGGCATACTTGTCAGAGAAATGTTGCTTCTGCGTCAGAATGTCCTGGATCTGGTCCGCAATGTTATCCGCAGTCACATCCGAGCTAAGCAGTCCGGAAACCATTCTCAACAACTTGGCTAGCTCATCCCGAGACTCAGCGATGTCGGTCCTCAGAGACTTCATGGCTTCATCATGCTCCGCATCCTTCTCCGCCAAACGCAACTCATATTCGGCCTGCGCAGCAGCCTTGGAACGCTCTTCCAACTCGATAAGCTCCTTCTTCTGAGATTCCCGCAAGGTCTCCAGGTCCTTCTGGTAGGTCTCAGCTAGCGACTTGTGCGATTCGATGTCACGCTCCATCTCGGCAATACGGGTCTGATGCACCTCGACGTCACTGCTGTTGTTGTCTTTCGCAGCGAGAAGGTCGGAAAGCTGCTGTTGAGCATCTCCATGAGATTTCTCAAGAGAAGCGATGGTGTCCTGGTGAGCAGCGGATGCGGCCTTATGCTCCTCAATTTCGCGTTTGAGGTTTTCAACGACTTCCTGCTGGCGAACCCTTTCGCTCTCAAGCTCCTTTGCAGCAGCTTCTCTATCAGCAGAAGAAGTCTCGTCCGCGGCAGCGCGCTCGGAGCGCATGGCATCCAGAGTAGCCAACGCGCTGTTGAGCTCGGCCAGAGTGGAACTGAGCTGCTTCTCCGAGGACTGGAGAGAGTCGACGGCGCTCTGGTGCTTGCCCTTCCATTCGGTCAACTCGCCTTCCAGTACGCCGATCTTCTTGTCCTGCTCCTCCGCCCCAGCATCCTGTGCTCTGGCAGCCTCCTCTTGGGTCTTGAGAAGAGCCTTCAGCTCTTCAATCTCGGCGAGCAGTTGCTTCTGTCTCGTTTCGTGCGCTTCCTTCATCTCGCTGATGGTGTTCTCCTGCTGGACAACCTGATCACGCAACTGCGAGACCAGACCCATATCGACGGAAGAAGCACCGCCCTGCAAACTGGAGCGCTCGCGAGTCAGACCGGAGATGATGGTGGACTTCATCTCCATCTCCTTCTTCACACTTTGGTTCTCCGCCTCCAAGGCTTGGATGCGTTCCATGCGGCTGTGCAGTTCATGCATTGCCGAGTCAAGGTGAACCTCAAAGTTTTGCATTGTGTCGGGCTTGCTGTCAAACTCTTCTACGGCGATGTTTCGCAGGGCGGCGAGGGATCTGTGCGCGCGGTCCACCGTACCCATCAGGCTCTGGCTGGTCTTTCTCCGAATGACGGGGGACTTGAAGCCAGGAGTGGTTGGTGGAGAGGTCGACTTGGATCGGTGCAGCTCGGCCTTGAGGGATTCGATCAGGTTGAGAGTATCTTCGTGTTCGGCTTGCAGCTCGGCGTATCTCTGCGACATAAGCTGGACGCCCTCTTGGTGCTCGGAGAGTAGCTGGCGCATATGTTCCACCTCATCCTGAGAGGGGCCGGTGGTGTCTCCTTCCGGAGCATCAGCCTGACTTTCAATCGTTTCCGACTTGGCATTAGAAGATTCGTGCGAAGCAGCAGGCTCCCCGGCCAAGGATAATTCCGATGAGAGTGACTGCGAGAATGAGTGTTGTGCTCCATTCGTCGCGCCGGGGGCCTTGCGATCTTCTAAAAAAGACACCGGGCGGGAGGGAACGGTGGGGGAGACAGGATCCGGGATGTCCGTGGCGGCGTGACGGGCTTCATCGGCGGCATCCTGTTTCATGGCGGCCAAAGCCTTCATGGCCTCCTCGTATTTCGCCTCGAGCGTCTCATATTCGCTGAGGGTCGTTTCGTGCTGCATACGCAGGTCCAAAAGCTCCTGGGTTACCGTATCGAGCTTGTCGGCAACATGTTTCGATTGGGGAGAGCCCTGGTCCTGTGCGTCATCAACCTTTTGGGATTCCAGGCGACTGGTCGCTTTTTGCAGGAGCTCCAGATCTTCGCCTGATTCTGCCAACGCTTCCGTCTCAGGAGGGCTATCCTCGTCGGTTTCGGGGATGGGCTCAGCCAAACCCTCATCTGATTCGGGAATAGCCGTTTCCACAGCTTCCATCAACACGTCCAGAGACGTGGCGCGGGCGCGAGGCGTGTATGCAGTCTTGACTGGAGGAGGGTGGGAGTTGACTTCTTCTGGAGCATCGTCCTTGACGCCATTCTGTTGAACATGGTCGAGCTCATAGAGGAGGTGGTCCAACTTTCCGAGGCTGCGTTGCCGCTCAACGACGTGCTCGAGACGTTCCACCTCTCGCTGCATGAGTTCCATATCCTGATCAGCTTCCGCTAGGCGCTCTTCCAGTGTGCTGATATAGTCTTCACAGTTGGCTTCGCTCTCACGGGCCCGGCTAAGCTCCTTGCGCAGTTCCGCCACAATCGCGGCGTGCTTCTCTTCGCCGGAGGACTGTCCATCGATCTTGGACTCCAGCTCGTGCAGGTATGTCTCGGTGCTGGATTCCCGGTCCAACAGTTTCTGGATGCGGGATTGGAGCTGGGAGTTGACGGTCTCCACGTAGGCGCATTTCGTCTCTCGTTCCAGCAGGGTACTCTCGGTCTGTGACAGGGAGGAGCGCGTGTTGGAGAGGGAGGACTCCAGGCTCTGAATGGTCTTCTCATATTCCAACACGACTTGCTCAACTGACTCGGCGAAAGAATGGGAGCGCTTTAACCGTTCTACGGAGCTTTTGCCCACGGCCGAGGCAACATCGTCCGAATTCACATCGGTCGGGTGCTCCGAGTCTTTGGCCAGCTCGGAGATCAGTTTCGCGTGTCGCTGGCTGAGGGCGTTGTAGCTCTCTTGAACGTCGAGAAGCTGGTTTTGAAGCTCGATCTCCCTCTCATTCTGGCGCTCGGCGCGCTCCTGTGGCACCGTGGAGCGACGGTCATTGTCCTCCACATTGCGCAGTTGTTGACGCAAGAAGGCCACCTCGGCCTTCAGGCGTTCGATCACGGCATGCTTGTCACTCTCGTCGGCAATCTGCTGGATGCGGGGTTTGCTCTGGATGGCTCTGGCTCGCTGGGCATATTGCACGGTGTTCAGAGTTTCACTCAGGTGGAATTCGGCTGGGGTCACACAGGCGATCATGTAGGTGTACGCGTTTCCGCCCAGTGAATCTTGAAGGAGGCGGGTCAGCTTGGAGTCCCGATAAGACACGTGTGAGCCCGCCTGACGGGACGACAGCTGCGAAATGACTTTGCCCAACGCGGCGAGACCGGCGTTGATGGAGATACCCTCTCGAGCGCGCTCGCCGGATGCGCCGGTGTTCTTGAGTCGTTCGCTTCCCGCCAGATCCACAAAATGGAGCTTGCTCTCCACCGAGATGGACGGGTCGGCACCGGACATGATTTCGACGGGCATGGACATGCGCTTTTTCTCCGGCGAGGTGATGCCGTTGGAGGCGGATTTCCGCTGGACCAAGTTCAAACTGAAGACGGCGTGGGAACGGGAGGATTTGGCATTGATCGCGGTGGAGTCGGTCTGGCGGATGGAGGAGCCAAAGTTCAAGGCGCCGAGCAGGTCTTCGATGGAGTTGATGTTCACCTGATGAAGACCCGTGAGGATGATGCGGCCTTTCGTATCCTCGCGGATGGTGACGGACGGACGGTCTCCTGGAGGGGTGGAATCCGGGAGGAGCAGATCTCTGAGTTGCTCATTGTAAATCTGTCGAGGTCAGTCTATCAGCTGAGTTTGGCATGGAATCCTGGGGCGTAGTACCTCCACATAGGTCGCCTTCATCTGCCAGTTCTTGTCCATGCTTTGTCTTCCAAAGCTTGAGGTCGAGCTTATGGAGTATCGCGCGGGGGTGCGCAGGCCCGTGGAGCTGTTGCGATTATGTTTGGAGGGGCCCTCCAACTTCTCAAACAAGAACTGGGCGGCGCGGGGGATGATTCCTGCAGACAGTCAGCCACGGAGGTCGCCCACCGGAAGGGCGCATGGCACGTACCCATCGCCTCGGGGTTGTTTTGCTCGTTGGGTCCGGAGGTTCCCATGGTGTAGGATTTGCCGGCGCCCGACTGGCCATAGGCCAGAATGGAGACATTGTAGCCCTGGACAAAGGAATTGACGCTTTCACTGAGGTATTCCCAGATGCCATCCTGGTTCACGGTCTCGGGAAAGACGCGATCGAAGACGAAGAGCTTGCGACCTTGTGGAACATCGACGGCTAAGCTGGTCGGCGTGGTAACGTGGACCATGGAACGTTGGAAGCGTTGCGGGACTAATTCGTAACCGGGGTCGGTAGGTTTCAGGGGCGGGCGAACACGGACGGCTGAGGATTGGGTCAGCGATGGGATGAACAGGACGTGGATGCGATCCAGGTCACTTGGATCGCAAACTGATTAGGTTGCGGCATAGGGCAGGGGGATAAGGAAATAGGGAGACCGCGGGAGTGCGCACGGTGAGGACAGTTACATACCAACTTTGACGGCCGTCTTGCCATCCTCATCGGAGGCTCGACTCCCGCCTCCATGTTTGGAGCTCATGCTCAGGCGACTATTACTTCGAGGGGTGCGCATGATGGCGCTGAAGGGTCGCTGGGGAGCCCCCGTTGGCGACGCTGGCGGCGAGGCCGTCATGACCCCCTTTTATTTTTTATATGGACTCCGTCGGCAGAATCAAGCGACAGGGAATGGCGGAAGGGGGATGTATTATCGGAATTCACGGAACAGAGGGACAGAGGAAGGCATCAGCGACGAGTGATGGGTGCGATGCGATGTTTTGTTGATGCGCTGGACGGGTTGTGTGTTGAGGGACTTCTTTTGGGTCGCGGGCGATGGCGGCGACGTGCCACCGGTCAATAAGGTTGATTGTCTCCTATTAGTCGATGAGCGGAAGGGTAGACGGAGGAGGGGAGTGTAGCGGTGAGAGAGAGAGATGAAAGAGAAGAGAGAAGAGAGTGAGGGAGGAGGGACAGAAGAGGAGGAGTGGATGGAGTCTGGGGAGAGGGTTAATCACTAGAATAATAAGAATAATAATAATCAGAAATGTGTCAGTGCCAGAGGCGACGGAGTGTCAAGATACTCACTTCGGCAGGTACGATGGGGTCCAAAAGGAACTCCTGAGTGGAGGAAGGCGCGGTGATTGGTGGACAGACTGAGTCGTCAGGAACACGCCATTCTATCCATTTCTCTTTTGTACAGAGTATGTACATGCTTACAATCATGATGATGATAGCCTCTCTGAGGAGGATATCATAGATCCTTTGATTCCTCTTCGGATATTATTTTTTCTCGACTTGGACGGACAAGATACTTCCATTGATGTGTTTGATCAGATTTCTCTACCTGCACTTGGTACAAAAGGGGCACATAGTCTAGACCCAGATCGGCTAGACATCCACCCGTTAAGGTTGAGTGGTACCTCATCGTCTCACAGTCTGGAGTCTCGTTGCCTTTGTGCAAGTAGACATGGTTACGCCTTATTAGAATACTCAAGACAATGAAACCCATAACCACCAACCCAAGAGTAGACTGATATTAACCCCCCTAAGACATCTCACCGTCCGAACACAAATCCCACGGAACCATGGTTCCTTCCGTGGTTTCAGGAACCATCGGATCCCGGAATCCAACCACGCCAAACTCCCCGACGGATCTACCGAATCAGATTACTCCCAGGAGGAAGCGAAATGAGGACCACCCCTGGCTCAGACATCATTGCACCATGTCGTGGGGAAGTCCATTCCGACGAGGACCCCCAGGCCGACCATTCTTTGACACAAACAGGTTTGTAGGGTTATGATACTATACAAGCCGGGTATAAAATATCAACACCACCCTCCAAGTACAATATAATTCCTTCCTACCGAGGAAAAAGAAGAAAGGGGAACCATGAAGCTAGCCCTCTACTAATTCCTTCACTAATCGAGACCGTTGAACAAGGGTGCGTTAGTTCCGATGGCTCTAACCCAATCCAATAGTCCGATCTTCCCCTTCAATAATACCTATTCTCTCCATGCCGATTTATACATAACCACCTCACAGTCATAATAGGTACGGAGTACCTTCATCATCCCTCCGTTTTAAGCATATTTACTGTTCTCCTTCATCTCACAGTCCTTTGACAAACTACCCGTTAACCATCGGAAAACCCGACTCCCCCTGAATCCCACTCGCCCGCCCGCCATGACCAACACCAGCCGATCCTCTCCCCATCCCGGCTTGGGGGACATCGCCAGTTCGGTAAGGATTGTCTCCGGCGACTCGTGGGCTTTCCGTCGGCCACTCGCCAACGCCCACCCCCGTCCCATCATCCACTGCGGGTTAAACCTTGCTCGTTGGGTCTAAGCGAGGCCAATGTGAACGGACCACGATACGTCCCTACGGAGTAGATGCAGGTACCGTGCGGCTGCCTGCATCCACTACCTACGGAAGACTACGTACTACGTACTACATTAGAATCTTCCATGGCTACCGCGCTCCGAATCGCAGTGGTGTAGACCATACTGAGAATGCAATGTAGAAAACCCAGCCAATCCACCCACAGCAAGGAATCAGTTATTGTTACACATCGACCCCTTCTATCACCAAGGATATCAATCACCTAGGGAACATGCAAGGATTAAAGGGATGCACAGACTATGAGCTGTCATACATATCCTCGGGCAGAAGTAATCTGCTGCAGCCGTTGGTTCGCCCGATAACCTCCACAAACCCTAATCTATAGTTAGACGATGTAAGGCGATCGGTTAGATCAATAAATCGGAGGACGTGAAAGGGAGAGATGCCCAAATCCAATCTCGGAGATTGGCCGTTTGCCTCGATGCAAGGGGTCTGACACGTCTTTTGTTCTACAGTTGTTCTACAGCAACTATGTAATGGGGGAGGGTTCGCATGTAGGTATCTTCCTATCATGGTGAGGAGAACATCGAAGGTATATATAATCTGGACAACATCGATGCATTTTCGCATAATGAACAAAATGAAGTCAGCCCTACATGCAGGAGCTTGACTACTCGGATTTGATTGTCAATTCTTCCTTTCAAAGGACCTGGCTACGCATACACGATGCTTATATATGCCTGAAGTTGTATCATAAAGGAAGTTGTATCGTAGACATAATCATGATGAAAGATAACAGTCTCTTGTTGAGAAAGCCACAGTCCAATTCTTGATCTCTGGATATATATAGGTATACCTATGTTCTCTCTCTATAGTTCCTCCGACCCACCGATAGAAAGGGGACCCTTCTTCACCATCATGGTAAGCACCTCGTACAGGACATCAGCCGCAGCCCTAGAAGTAACACCAGTTAGCCAAGAACACTTCTCTCCCGGGACCAACATACATGGTGGACAGTTCGGCATTGGTGTCATAGGCGGGAGCGACTTCAACAATATCGGCTCCGATAAAATTGAGTCCATCAAGGCCGCGGATGATGGTGCGCAGCTCGCGAGTCGACCAGCCGCCAGTCTCCGGGGTACCGGTTGCAGGAGCATCTATAGAGAGTCAGATCAAAGTTTGTATAAGGATCAGAGCACCTACAAGCCGGGTCCAGGGTATCAATGTCAATGGAAAGATAGACCGGGTTCTTGGTGCCGACGCGCTCGCGGATCTTCTTGATGATTCCGTCGGTACCTGAAAAAACATTAGTCCTTGCCACAGCTTTCCAAGTAGAGAGCCATACCGATGGTGTCAATCTCACGGGCTTCAACAATCTCGAAGCCGCAGTATCCGTCGTTCTCGTAATCAGAGGGGCCGGAGAGGGTGGTACGGATACCAGCGTGGATGTTGGTGTCGTTTCTCAGAAGACCCTCCATGGCCGCGTGGTAGAAGTAGGTGCCGTGGTTGACGGCAGCGACCTCGCTGGGCGATCCTCCAAAGACCTTGGGCTTCCAGGAGTCGCTGAAGCAGGGTTAGCATTAGGTCGGTGAGACCCGGTGAGTGACGTACAGATGGCTGTCGAAGTGAACGACGGTAACAGGGCCGTAGGCCTTGTTGATGCTGCGCAGCAGGGGCAGGGTGATGGTATGGTCACCTCCGAGGGTGATGACACGAGGCAAGGTCTTGCCCGCCTTGGACATGCCGTACTCGTCGGCGTCGGTATAGGGCTTGCGCATGAGGATGCTGTTGTGACCCTCTTCGATCTGCTTGATAGCCCACTCATTGTCGTACCTATGTTGTCTCAGTGCAACGTTCTTTGCTTTCCGCTTGGGATACATACGACGTCACGGGGATATCTCCACAGTCCAGGATCCTCAGATTGCTAACGAAGGGGTTCGCTTCCAATGGCACATTATAGCCACCGCTGAAACCCAATTTGCGTGAGCCTTTATCCCGAACCCGATTCACCGGTAAGCACAGTTCCGAAAGTAGACATACTAGAGATTGAGGCGACGAGAACCTTGCCTGATGCCACTAGGACCAAATCTAGCACCGGGTCTGTAGGAGGTTCCAGTATCGAAGGGGGCACCTAAAGTTGGTTAGCCGGCGAACGTCATATGACAGTGCATTCCCCGGACTGTTTCCTAAACTGACCGATGAAAGCAATGTCGTATTTCTCCTCTTCACTGGCGAGACAGGGGAAGTAAGGGAGGCGGCCAAACGTCGAAATGCCGGAGAAGACAGAATCGGCCTGAGTACCACCATCGCCGGGAAGTGTGTTGTACCACAGCTTTTGGAGGGGACCAGCAGCCAGAGGGGTCTGACTATGACTGCTATGGGCCGAAGCCATTGCTGAAAGAGCGAGCAGACTGACGGTGGAAGCGATCATGATGGCCAGTTACTAAGTGACGGGGATGAACGAGGGCGAGTACTGAGCGGGACAGGAAGCAGGGTGAGGAGGGTATTTATTGATGCAGCTAAACCAGAGAGTTCTTCCTTCATCGTTCATCCCTCTAGGTCTTACCCAATGGTCGTCCGTCTTGGTGTATCTTGATTTAGGTAATGGAATCTTTCACATCGAGGATCTGGACCAGATCGCTATGCTTTCCAGACGGGATATCTGGATTGGGCGACAATCTCCAGCCTTGACAGACTGAAATTATCCATAATCCACTGCAGAACCTCCTTCTCCCTCGACCTTCCTAGATGGACCAGAGCAAGTCCGATCATTGACCGGTGGGGAGCAGAAACTCTCGCACACATCCTCTGTTTTCCCGGGTCAGCCAATTTACTATGCCCAATTTGTCGAACGGATTGTATGAGAGTCGACTACCCTGTCGATAAGCCTGGGCAGAAGTAGTCGGCCTGCAATGTTTGTGTTCATGTGTTGTCAACTCCCCGGAGCGTCTGGAAGTATACCCAAAAAGGAAGGCCGCTGGAGACGGAGAGGGATGATTCCTTATCTCCGCCTTATCAGCCGCCATGACGTGAGCGGGGCAGCCGCTTATCTCTTATCAGTGTTTACTTTGGATGACTTCATCTCCCCTCGCCTTCCTATTCCAGTCACTCGATAGAGAAAGTCTTCAAGAAGTATCAATCATTCCAAGAAGTATTCCATTGACTAACATCCATCCATATCTCTACAAACAGCGCACTCTATTCTCCGGTCAACCCTCCAGCTTCCATCCGCTCGTGAACGTCCATTCGAAGAAAAGCCTTCTCGACTTCTCCATCCCAGTGGCTCAAAGCCACAATCGCCCACTCCAACGCCCCCACCAGATACAGGGCGATACACTGTCCCACCCAGAGGCCCTTCAATCCCCAGCCGTGAAACGCCAACCAGATGCCGAGAGGAAGGGCGCCGCAGTAGTAGCTGACTAGGTTGACCATGGCGCCGACATGCTGTCGACCCATGCCACGCAGACTGCCACCGCAGCTGCCGTTCAGGCCATCCGCAATCTGGAACAGCGCCACGTAGGGGAGCACCTCGGCCGTGAGACGCACGACACGCTCGTCCGAGTTGAAAATCTTTGCGAACTCGTGCCGCGTCCCCATCAGCACCGCCAGCACCACCCCTCCCAGCACCATGCTCAACCAGGCCGCCGCATTGGCGGCCCTCGCAGCCCCGGATGCGTTCCGCGCTCCTAGCAGATTCCCCACGCGTGCCGACGTGGCCACGCCTACCCCGAAAGGGATCGTATTGAGCACTTGATCGGCGGTCATGATAACGCTCTGCGCGGCCAGTGGGATGGTTCCCAGTCGTCCGGCCGCCAGCGCCACTATCTCGAATGCCCACCATTCTGTCCCGACATGGATCACCCCCAGGATGGCCAGGCGTGCAAAGGTTCCAAGGTTCTGAAAGGCCTCGCGCGACCATCCCCCCCAGCACTCGGATCCCGCAATGAATCGCGCGTACAGCACCAAGAGTGCAAATGAAAGCCAATAGGAGATGCCGGTGGCAAACGGTGCTCCGAGGAGACCCATGTCGAAGATGTAACAGAAGAGATAGTTCAACAGAGCGTTAAATGGAGATGTGATGAGAAGGACATAAGTTCCGGGGCGCATAATCCCTGGGAAAGTTAATTCGGCTGATGGAGGATCGGAGAGGGTCGTTTCTCACCTTGGGCTTGCAGGTACTTTTTCATCACCTCAAAATAGATGTACCCCAATCCTCCGGGGATCAGGCAGGTGAGGAACCGAGCACTGTCCCGGGAGAGCTGGGGATCCTGGCCGAGGAGGAGAAAGACTGGCTCGGAACATGCCCAGAGAATGGCAACGGGGATGTAGAACAAAGTCAATACAAAGAATCCTCTCTGCAAGAGGACCCCCAGATCATGCTTATTGGAGCTTCCCGTGAAGGTCGAGGATGCCAGCGTGTCTAGCGCCGTCGTCCCACCCAGAGCAATCATCCATGCGGTTATCATGGCAAACATCAGGGAAAAGGCCGTGGTGGCTAGGTTTTCGGGGGACGAGCGTCCGACAATGAGAACGGAAACGGTTTGAAGACTGTTCTGGAGGGTGTAGGCTAGGATAACGGGAACAGAGCCTTTGAGAAGGTACCAAAACTCTGCGAGCCATTGTCGTCGCGAAGATTCATATTCGTCCGAGTCATCAAAAACATGATGGTTTGTCGGTTTGGGGAGGAGCGAGGTATACTCCGTGGGATCCTCTTCTTCTGGTGTGGTGGACAGCCGTGAAGGATGCGCAGGAAGTTCTTCATACATCGTGAAAGAAGAGCTCTCAAGAATCACTGAGAGAAGGATTATGGTAGAGGAGTGATTAAGCCCGGGCCATGATATCTATATCAATTCCACAAGGGACACCTTGGAGACAGCCTCTGGCCTGGAGGAACAGCCCTAGGCCAGTAACCACGTTGATATCAAGCCCCCTCGCTATACGTGCAGCAATCTCCAATGCCTGTCACTATCAGTAAGAGATGTGGAGCGCTGGACGGCTCAGGCCAACAAGACATGCATTCCTATAGATCTTGAAATGAGTAAGTAACGGGAATGCAATCCATTACAGCAATCGATTACTCGGTAGGCATGGGTTAGTATAGTCCGACAGGCTAAAATCCTCGGGCCGCATGGCGTGTTAATCGCACTTAATTAGCTTGATTTGGGGATGTCTTATCAGTGCAGGAGAATCTCTAATCAATCAACCAGAATTGCTCCTAAATCGGTCTCCAAATAGTACCCTAAATAGGAAAGGATGGCTTTGTTGCTTTTCCTGTCTCCCGCTGCAGCTTGGATGAGGGCGATATCGCTGCCCCGCGTTCACTCCTGAATCTTGGCTCAAGATTGAAGGCCTCAGTGACATTGCGGTGGATTGGCATAATTATAAAAGGTGAAGAGACATCTGCTCCATTCCGAATTGTTTTCACAATTCTTGGAAGACTCAGAGTCAATCCATCCGGGCCATGGGGTTGATGTAGTCCAGAGAGCCACCCAAACCCTAGCGCTGCAGGTCTTATACAATCGGATGACTGAACACGATTCAGCCACTTATTCATCACCCTATGTCTTATCAGTGGTGATCCTCATTGTTCATTGGTACATTCTCATATAGATTGAATACATAGGACATGTCTGATATTCTCACTTGGTCTCTTCTGAAGTCTCTTCTGAAGGATACCAGACTCTCCCTTTAGGTAGTATCCTGTCAACCTCTGCAATGGCTTCTATATTCTGGCCCTGGGGGTAGTTTGTATGCTCCATTCAGACCATTAGTTCCATACCCCAGAATCAAGTAAACCCCCGTGAGAGATAACGATAGTATCCTGATATCTGTCGATCGTCTGATTCGACGACGGCCATGTGTAGCTGACCCTGGCGCCATCCCGCATACTCTGGGGTCTGATAAGCCTGGTGTAGTATATACACAGACTGTGGGATAGCATATAGTCTTTTATATTCCTCATAACTCCAATGGTCGATATACAAGTTGCAAATCACAATGTCTACCCCGGCCTTGTCTATGAAAGACGAGGCAGAGTCTACAAAGAAGGACAAGACAGATACGACGCAGATGGACACCCCAGACATGGTCAATGAAGAAAAGCCTTCTACTGCTGAGCAGAATGGCCTCAAAATCCACCCCCAACCGACATCTGACCCGCTGGATCCATTAAACTGGTCCCGACTGCAGAAGCATACCATCCTGGGCATTGTGATGCTAAAGTAAGACTTGTTTAACCTTTCAATTATCCTTCCTTCTATGCTAATGCAACGATAAACTCAGATACTTCCTCTTCACCTACATCACCACTACCACCGTCCCATCCTTCCCCGAAATCCAGACTCAATTCGACATCTCATACTCGCAGGTCAACTGGACGGTGGCCATCCCGGCCTTGGGACTGTCAGTTGGCCCCCTCTTTTGGTCTTCTCTCAGCGATATCTACGGCCGGCGCGTCATCTTCATCGTCGGCACCATCATCGCCCTGGTGTCGACCGTTGGCGCTGCCGTCGCCGACACCTATGGTGGATACATGGCGGCCCGGTTCTTCCAGGGCTTCGGAGTGAGTCCAGCCTCGACGGTGGGAATGGCTGTGGGTATGTCTGCCTCTCGAGATGTAGCGGCTTCACCCATTGACCATGTCAAGTGAACGATCTCTTCTTCGACTATGAGCGCGGCCAGAAGCTCGGCCTCTGGGTCCTTGCTATCGACTCTGGTCTCCTTCTCGGTCCTACCTGTATGTCCGCCATGTCGACCAGCCCTCCACATGCTAATGAGTGCAGTCGGTGGCTTCCTCAACCTCGTCAGCGCCGCATGGATCAATTGGTTCAACGCCATCCTCTTCGCGGCGCTCCTCGCCCTCGAGCTCGCCCTCATGCCCGAAACCCTCTACCCACGCTCCCTCATGCTCCAGCACATGTCCCGAGACCCCATGACGGCGACATCTTCCGACATCGAAAGCCCACCAGAGAAATCCATTCCCACCGCAACAACCTCCACAGAAAAGACAGAAGCGGTCACTCCCCAACCTGCCGAGGTCCCCCGAACCAAGAACCTCCCATTCATCAACATCCGCCCCGTCCCCGGAATGCGACACCCCAAGCCGTGGGATGCTGTTGTCCGCTTCTTCCTGACCTTCCAGTTCCCGGCCGTCGTGATCGCCGTCATCGGGTACTCCTTCGTCTGGTATTGGTGGGTTCTGTCCGTCATCACGATGGTGCCCGCGGCGTATGCATCCTACACGCCGCTGATCCAGGGCCTGCTCTTCCTGGGACTTCTCATCGGCACCGTCGTCTCGGAAGTGTGCTGCTCCGGCCGATTGAGCGATTACATTGTTGCGAAGCTGGCGCGTCGGAATGGAGGAGTGCGTGTCGCCGAAATGAGACTCTGGTTGGCGTATCCGGCTATCCTGCTGACGACTGGTGAGTTTGGTCTTCTGCCTGGTAGCAAAGATTCATGATACTGATGCATACAGTTGGCTTGATCTTGTGGGGTGTCAGCGTCGACAAATCCTACCATTGGATGGTGGGCCAGGTGGCTTTCTTCCTCTGTATGTCATGTCTATTGTATGGCAGCATGCATGGTTCTAACTGGTCCAGTCGCTGCGGGCATTCAAATCGGCAACACGGTCACAAGCAGTTATATCATCGACAGCTACCCTCTCCAATCAACAAGCGTCGTCATATTCTATGCGGTCTTCCTCAATCTGAGTGCCTTTATTAATCCCGTACGTTGATCTGTCCAGATCAACCCGATCTAAGGCACAGGGCATTGCTAACAACTGCAGTTCTTCATCGCAAACTGGCAAGCCGCAGTCGGATGGACCTGGACTTTCACAACGCAGGCGCTGATTGTCATCGTCGGAGGCACTGCCGTTTTTCTCCTTTTACAACGCTTTGGGGCGCTTTTGCGTGCAAAGGCGCCGGTGCCGTCCTGGGTTAACCCGGAGTTTGATTCCTAAGCAACACTCGTTGCTATGTTTAATTAATATATGACGTACGTGCTTGGTCTTTGATATGCTGAGCATTCTGGAATGATCAGATCAAATTCAGAGCGGTTCTTGCAAACACTTAGCCTGCCGAATCAAAAGAGCAAAAAGATAATAGCTGACTGCCTATCGCCACGCTCAAAGAATCTATCCCATAATGATAACTCAACGCCAGCAATGAACCCCTGAGGACTTTCCCTGAACATGACAAAAAGAAGCAGAAGTAGGAACAATCAGAGATCAGTGGAAGACGACAGCCCTACGTATGACCGTGTAGCTTCAGCCGATAAATGCACGTCTCATTCGCCCCCCAGTTGGACTTGACCCGGAAAACCACCCGACCTACCCGAATAGCGGGCACGTCAATGATGGCGTCGAGCGCAAACGACTGGATGTGGTTCGACGCGTCAATGTCATACTTCCACTGCCCGATGCGGTAGAAAGAAGACCCCAACAGCTTGTCATCGGAGTATGCACTCTCTGGATCGCCTTTGTAAGCGACACGAAGCGCCCCCATGACAGTCTCATGGAGAGAAAAGTGCTCGGGCATCTGAGACGGCTCTAAGGGACGAAGCGGTTTGCCCGGAGAAACAGCGCCGGTATCCACGACGGAGAATTCAGCCCACAACTCCATGTTTGCGGGCGCAACCTCAGGTCGCATGGTTGCGCCCTTGGGGATGTGTTCCACGACAACCTCTTCGGGGACAATATAGCGGCCCAGCAACACTGAAAGCTGCGACACGCCATCACGGGGTGTGCTACACCAGCAGTCCCCCACCTCCTCCCAGTTGACCAACGCTGCAAGCGGAGGCATCGGGCCACGACGCGGGGTTCGGAAGACGAGAGAAGCCGCCTTTTCCAGCAGAGTTGGGGAGCGTCCTGCCGTTGGACTGGTTCTGTGGGGGTCGATAATTGGTCCCATGCCAAATGAAAGAAAGTTGACTCGTGGTACCTCGGGGACGGCTGGCAGGCGTTGAACGATGGTAGTAGGTGCTGCAGCCACGTTGTCGACTTCTGATTTTATGATACGGACATCCCGAGAAAGCGACGATACTTGTGCCCCGAGTCGTAGCACCTGGGACGATAAACTATTCACGGCTTCCAGACCAGTCGCATTGAGATCGATATGAGGCACCCCCCTACCCCAATGAAGATGCGAGCCAATGTTGGAAGGGATCCCAGCCAGATTGTCGCCAAATGAGTAGACGGCAATAACAGACAGTGCTGCTATTAGAGCAGATGCTACCAAACGAATGAGTAGGCCCTTTGGCGGAAAGAATGTAAAGCTACTCGTAACTGGCGTGTCACGTATGCCGTGTTCTCGGCTGGGTGGAGCCGTTTCGGAGTACGAAGCTTCCCTGACGATGCGGTCCGGAATGATAGTTCGAGCGGGAGCTGAGGAAAACATAGCTTCTTGTTGTCTAGATTCCGATCGGCTCCTCGAACGTGACTGCGGGTGATGTTCTGGTGATTCTAAATCGGTATGTTGAGGTTGTGTGACCGGCTTTGGAGTGGGGGATTTGGAGACTGGGTGCTCCGACTCTGGTTCCTCTTCTTCTTGAATCGTGTCGTTGGCGAAAGCGAGGCCAGAGAATCGGCGCGGAGGAGCGGTGATGTTCTTCAGCGACGGCTCTGCACGGGTGCTAGTCGGATGTATCCGTTGGAGGTCGTCCCCATGTATGTCACGCTCTACGGTCCAGGAGATAAGTGATTCGTTGTCAACCGAGTTTCCAAATTGAGGTGAGCTCAACGACACATCGCGCGTCGGAGACCCAAAGCGTAGGAGCGGAGAGGGATAGAGCTGCTCGGCTTGTAAATCTTGATGTTGGGGGTCGGTGAGAGGGCGCGTCACCGGACTGGATGTTGTTGAAAGAGTATGGGGAATAGGCGGCGTGGGCGTTGGAGTAGAGTGGCCCGCTTCAGGGTGAGGCGACACGGTGACCTCGCGCAGCGAGTCGAGTAGTTGAACCTGGTCGGGGGTGGGCTCCCGTCGACTGCGGCGAACTGGGGAGCGACTTGCAGAGGCGGACGCTTTACGCGATCGAGTGTTCATTTGAGTTTGGTCCTTTTCTCGAACCCGGGCTGTCTTAATATCCTTGTCGATGGCATCGGCAACTTCAACCAAGCCCAAGGTTGGTTTCGCAGCCAGTTTCCGAGGAAGGAGAGGTGTAGATGATGAGCCATAGGCAAAGGAGTGCTTGACGGGGATATCTGGTAGGGCAGGATTATTTGTCTCCGGGCTTGTTACGCTCGGAAGATATGAAGGGCTGTTATGAACCCCCGCGGATCGCGCTACTGAGCCGGCACGCCGGGTGGAGGTGCGCTTTGGAGGCATGTCGCGGTGTTTGTGATGTACACCGTACTGTTGTAATGTTAGTCTGATGCTGCACAGAAGAACAGACATGCAGTCGGAATGACGTACGGAGGGTAGAGTATCCACCAAGCGGCTTCCAATATATGCGCCTCAGGCAGAAAGAGCGATGGGCGCGCGACTTTGATGGAGGAAACTTGAAAGCAAGATGATCGTTGGAGCAGACAG
This sequence comes from Aspergillus sp. MEXU 27854, assembly GCA_019721355.1. Taxonomy (NCBI): domain Eukaryota; kingdom Fungi; phylum Ascomycota; class Eurotiomycetes; order Eurotiales; family Aspergillaceae; genus Aspergillus; species Aspergillus sp. MEXU 27854. Next base: position 4,316,007 of record JAGMTT010000001.1, read on the forward strand.
CACACTTTCACCTTACATTCACCTTGATATGTCTGGGTAGGTATGTGAAAGGAATCGACTGCGGTGACAACTTGACCGTCGAAATATTGGTAAGGTCTAAGTAAGAGAGATCAAAGACAGCGGCTCCCGCCACCACTTCTTTGTTCCGAATGAGCTGAAAGAAACTGTAAGGTGATCAATCATAAGCGGGCGATTCCAAAACACAAAAGAAAGTGTTATAACAACATTTCATGAGCGAATTCACACAGTTGAGAGTACGGCGTGGTTCCTGATGCTTCGCGACTTGACGCGCCAATGCGCGACGTGGAAGAAGAGCTAGCAATTGACAGGGTCGGTCGGGATGTTCTTGGGAACATACAATGGTCGCGACAAAGGCAGGCAAAGAGGGAGTGAAATACAAGGGCGTGGTGCTCTTAGAAACTGGTCTCGTTGGGAGAGAATTGATGTTGTTGAAACGCGACAGCAATAATGGAAGATCGTGATGGTAACACTCAAATGCCCCAATGCGGTAAGGTCTGGTGCCTGGTAGTTCAGGCATATTGATTAGTCATTGGTCAAGCCCAGTCACATGATATCCATACAACGATCGACAGTCCTTAAGGTAGGAAGCCACTCATTCCGTTTCTATAGGCATTACAAGCCAAAGGACAGTAACATAGGTAGATGTCGTGGGTGAATAATATACAGGACGAAAAGAGAAGGTTCAGCAGGTTATACAGAACAACAGGATCATCAGTGCACAATACATCCAACGTCAAAGTCCTTCACCAGATGCATCACTAGCAGGTCCATGCTGACACAATTCCGTCTTTGCGGCCTTCCACCAGGAAGCCATCCTTAAGCCGGACTTGTTCGACGGTTGCCGGGGCGGGGCCCTCTTCGTCTGCTCCAACGCCTGAGCCACAATCCCAATGGTGCCCGTCGCCCTTGTCGTAGACCTTCACCACGTTCTCACCTGCCGCGGCAACGATTCGCTTCGAATCGAACATCATGCTGGTAACCGGTTTGTCGTAGGCATACGCATCATATATCGAACCGGTTCGAAGATCCCAGATCTACAGCACATTAGTCAACATTTCACTGAGATAGACAAGGAGAAAGGAAACGGCAAGAGTGCATACCCGAATGCTGCGGTCCAAACTTCCGGTCACCAGATGGACATCGTCAAACTGGAGGCACGTCACAGGACCCGTGTGGCCCACTAGACTCCGGTGGACCTGGCCACTACGCAAATCCCAGAGACGGACCATGCCGTCCGCGGTTCCACAGGCCAAAGCGGCATCGAAACACTGCAGGGCGCCGACAAAGTCCGCCGATGCGTCCGGCAATCGTCCAGACGGTCGCCACTGCGTATCGCCGCCCAAAGTCGAAGCTTGGGCGGCCGCCCAGAGCACGTCCAGTGTCTGCACACAACGACCTTTTACCAGATCCCATTGTCGAAGGGTCTTGTCCGCGGACCCAGAAATCAATGTATCACCGCGGAAATGGAGCGCCGTGACTTCGTCGACGTGAGCATCCAGAGAATACACATAGCAGTCTTCCAAGGTTGTCGAGTGGAATAACTCATGAGCATCGTCACCCATGTCCTCGCCTTCGTCTTCCTTGTTAACACGCCCATCCCGAGTGACGGAGCGGGCACGACTCAAGTCCCACAGTTTGACCGACGCATCCATCGATCCCGTTGCGACGATGTTGTCTTCAATCTGGAGACACCGCACGGATGCATTGTGACCCTCCAAAAGTCCGGTGCAACGTCCAACGTTGAGATCCCACACCCGAACGGTATCGTCCAACGCTGCGCTGACCATCGTCCCGAATGGGAAGTCGAAATCAATCGCCGTCACCATATCAGTATGCGCGGGCATCTCTTTAATCTGCGATCCTGGCGCGAAATGTTCGTGCAAAATCGGCATAGACCGCTTTCCTGGTGAGCGTATTAGCAAAGCCGCAGCGGAAGGGCGGGAGACAATATCGTACTTATTGATCTTTGCTTTATGCTCTTCGGAGAAGGAATCTTCTGATAGATCGACTCTGACATGAACGAGGCATCCATCGCGGGGTCTTCTGATACAAAGGAATCTTCATTGGCCTCGGACGATTTGGGGGTCGCCACGGCGACCTGGGTTTCTGGTTGATCGTCCTGAAGATCCTCTAGCTTATTATCGAGTTCCGTCACTGTCCACGGGGCGTTAGGATCGATCAGCATGCTTGAAAGAGTGGGGCCACCAACGCTCATGTTCTAACTCGGCTTCCTCCATCTCCAGGCCGGCCAAGCGGTCCAGGACGATTTTTCGCATATTGTGTAGGTTGGCGATTTTGTTGTCGATTTCGTGGATTTCGGAGCTACACATGTTCTTCCGCACCCCCATCAGGTCCAACCGGCGGCTGAGAACATCCCGGTCCTTCTTCAAGTCGGCCGGAGTGGACGGTAGGGCGGCCCGGGCGTCGCCGTCTTTAAGTAGCTTCTTCCCCTTGGAGGTACGCCGCCGGTGCACTTTGCGGTACTCATGGTCGTCTTGGGAGACCTGAAAGCCTTCGAACAGGGAGTAGGAGCTCGAATCTTCGGGGATGTTGGCAAGGAGGTCATCGGGAAGGGAGGAGATGGCGCGCGACTGGATTTCCGTGGTGGAGAGCTTGGAGCGGACGAGGTCGGTAGGGGTGGTTTGGGTCAAGGAGAAGACCTTGCGCTGGGTATTGGGGCGTCGCAGTTCACGTTGGATGTCCACCATGGCGCTGTGATAATGGCTCCCGGTTGTGGACTCTGTCGTGGAAGGCCCCATCAAGTGGCCGGCGGTTGTCGTCACTTTCCTCCCGAAGGCTTCGATATGTCGACTCTATCGCCCGCGGTGTAACGTCAATAAGGCGGTCAAGAGGGAGACGATCTAGTCAGAGTGTAATGAAGGGGAGTGCGTGGGCTTACCGTCAGTCCGGTTCCTAGTAGACCGTCTGGCTCGACAATATCCGACAAGCCAGAGGGCGACTCATCCCGGCGGTGTTTGTCCATGACACCCTACCGAGAGAAGATTAACCCTGTCAGACCTCTACCTACCCATACGGGTAAGTTGGAAGTGTCCGAGAGTGGGGGAATTCAGAATTCAGAGAGAGTAAAGGTTGGGGGAGGGGTGTCCAAACGAGGTATTGTTGCTTGAAGATGGAGAAGAGACGGAAGAGTGAACGAGGCTGTCCGCACGCGATGAATTACCGCGTTGCCGACCGAGCTTGCCTCAGGTACCTAAGCTGAGGTGCCGGGAGGGTTGGTAATATTACCACTATCACATGCATTTGTAACCATTATGTGTGGATGGAGGTGGTAATAACCTGTAATCTAGTGTATCAGGTATGTTAACATGGGACCTCGCAGTAGTCCAGTAGCCTACCTGCTTTAGCCTCTTGTCTTTCGGTCGCCTCCAATGTCATATGCAGGTGGTCAGATTCTACATTTACTTTCCAAGGAACTTCCGTCAAGATATATCTAGGTACATATGGAGGATTTACCTGTCAACCCTCTTTCATCTCCCCAACCAATTGGCGTTTTCGGAATCTCGTTCAAGACAGGACGAGGTTCTTTCAGGTGTTGTATCACCACTGCAGAAGGCTGTGACTGCTCACCGAGTATTCCCTCATATCAACTACTGGGCCTTATAGAACAGATGTACCGAGACATTACAAATCCTCTGGGTTTCCAGAAGAAGGAAGCAGAATACTACCCCAGAGGTTGAATGGACCCCGGAACCGTTCCATGCAGCATCGTTCCGTCCGCATCTGATGCAAACAGAATCATACCTCGCTTGTTCTTAGTCTTCAGCCGAGTCATTTCTACGACGATCGGCGGCTTAGCCTTCCCCCTGAGTCCTTCTATCTGGTCCTAAATTTCTTCCTCTTTCCTTGGGAACGGATCCATCAAAGGATCGTACCCACTTCGGCTGTCCCTATAGACTGGTAGTTTATCTACTTCGGATTCCCCTGCGCGGGAGCTGAGAGTCAATCAAAAAGTCTTGGATTTTTCCCCTCCCGCTCGTCCCTGCCCCAGAGTATTCTTCCTCCCCCAACTTGTCCTGTTCAGAAGGCCGACAATCATGGATACGGCCATTGATCTTTCGGATGCCTCCAAGGCCTTGGATCTGGCCAACATTCGTTTTCAGCTGATGTAAGTTGTCAGATCGGAGATCCCGACCATGCGGTCACGAACCCCGCAATCAACTCGATGTCCGCCTCGCCCGAACCGCTAACACCTCGTCCAACCTGCAGTCGCCTCGAAGACTCGATCACTTTTTACCTCATTGAACGCGTTCAATTCCCCCTCAACAAGCCCATCTACGTTCCCGGCGGCGTCACCATCCCCGGTGATGACCACTGTCTCATGGACTATCTGCTCCGGGAGCAGGAACGACTTCAGTCCCGCGTCCGTCGCTACCAGTCGCCCGACGAGTATCCCTTCTTCCCGGATGTTCTCGAAGATCCCATTCTCCAGCCGTTGCAATACCCCAAAATCCTCCATGACAACGACGTGAACGTCAACGAGACCATCAAGCAGCGGTATGTGGAGGATATCCTTCCTGCCATCTGCCCCAAGTTTGGCCGCGAAGATCGGGGCGAGACGCAAGAGAACTACGGCTCCGCGGCCACCTGCGACGTCAACTGTCTCCAGGCGCTGTCGCGGCGCATCCATTTCGGCAAGTTTGTCGCCGAGTCCAAGTTCCAAAAAGACCCAGAGACCTTTGTCAAGTTGATCAAGGCCGAGGATCGGGCGGGCATCGACGCGGCCATCACCAATGCGGCGGTCGAACAGAAAGTCTTGGAGCGGTTAGCCTTGAAAGCAAAAACCTACGGCACGGACCCGGCCTTCCCCACGGAGGCTGGTACCAAGATCGATGTGGATGCAGTAGTCGCCATGTACAAGGTATGGCCGACACCCGAAAAGTAACCCCCATGCTCGCGCTAATGTCATTCAGGAATACGTGATTCCCCTGACCAAGGTGGTCGAAGTCGAGTATCTGATGCAGCGCCTGAAGGGGACCCAATGGGAATGAGTAGGATGTCTATATACATTATGAAGCGCGAGATTTGTAGAGAGACCATGGGATTGGTAAAAAAGGAAATAGAACGAAACTTCTAACCGCTGAAACTCTAGAACTTTTCCCACTGTATTAATATGATGGACTCCGTCGTCGAGTTAAACGGGAGGCTTCAAGTAATCCGAGACCGCTTTCACGGCGGCTTCAAATTTACCCCCGTCCAGCAGGATCAAGCTCCCATTGGTGCGAATGCCCAGCTCCTGGAAAGTGCGCTTAGAGTCTGAGTGGCCCTCGTCATGCTTGTGCGTATGCTCAAACGATCCGCTGCACACCGCATGGCGCTCAAGGATCTCATCCTCGGGGTGAAAGAAGAACCGCTCCGACGCACCCGACTTCTTCGTTTTCTTCTGCGGCCGCGTCTCCTCCATATCCAGTTTCGACTCGACCTCCTCATAAGTCTTGGAAAGGATCAGGTAGTGCGAAAAGTTGTACGGCTCTTTGTCTTCGATTGCCCAGGCAATTTCCTCGAGGAGCATGGTGTACATGGGCGGGATCACCTGCGGCGGCATGTTGATTAACCGCTCCGTGAGGATGAGTCCGATCGGAGGAACGGGGTTCTGTGAAAGGAGTTGCGCGAGCGGTGCGAGGGAGGGGGTGGAGGCTGCTTTTTTCTGGAGGTAGGCTATCAAGTCTTTGATGACGGGTTTATCCTGCACACGGTCAGCGTCCTCGTTGTTTCCACCAGCGCAGCCAGCCACACATACCTTATGCTCTTGGAGGTTCAATACACTGAGGAAAGCATATGGGTCCGACTCGTTCCCATCCACCTTTACCGTCGAGCCCAATAATGGTTGCGCAAGGATCATATCGGCCAACTCGGACATGTTGAACATCTGCGCATCGGCGTCGAAAAGTTGTCGCAAGAGATTTTTCATTCCATGGAAGTCAACTGCAGGTTGAGGATCGAACCACTCGAAGTCAACGTTCACAATCTCCATCTCCTGCGTCGGTGACCTCATGAGCGCAATTCATTGAGCTGGTGGGGGAATGCCATACCTCGTCAGACTCATCGCCTTCGACGGGCGGGTTGGTACCGCCCATCTCGACATCACCATCCTTGACCTGCTTGCGCTTGCCCATACTGGTTGTAAATAGTTTCGATAGTGGCGGATATCTGCTTGGTCTGAGAGGAAATTTAGTATCGATAGCGACGAAGGCTGGCGGCGGGCGATAAAAGTTGCTCCGGCCCCACTAAACCGCATTTGGGCATGACCTGGTTGGAACCAGATGAGCTTTCGACTCATCCAACGCTGACAGTGCAGCTCCATCCCGGTTGCGCTGCGGTTTCCTAGGATAACTTCAATCTTTGGATTGTGCTCTTGTCAACGGAGAACAGGCGAGGGGCACTTTTTGCTGGTCAGGCTTACCAAAGCGCGCCTCAATCCAAACAATATATCTTCAGTGGCACTCGGCTGCAAAACTATGAACATACCAAAGTCCACCTGGACTTTCTCTCTAGGTTTTGTAACGATGTCCATATATGGCTGCGCCTGACGCCGATTCCGCTCCTTGATCGCTTGTTCGCCGAGCCTTCAGACGCCTTACTGAGAATTCTCCGAGAGTCAAACAGTAAGGCGAGCAACACTGGGAGGCCTGTATAATTGAAGTATACGGCTTTCGCAATATGATTCTCACTTCTTCCACAAATATGTGGTTGGTATTGATGATCACACAAGTTCGGTGCAGTTTTCCGCTTAGTTCGCCTTCGTGACTGTGCTCTTCTAATTTCCTAAGCTATAGCATCGGTTATGAGGACGGTACTGCAGATTATTGGTTCTTATTGAAAGCATTTGCGTCAGCGCTCATCCGCAAGCTGGAACAGAGCTGTTAAGCTCCAAGCGGGCATCTCTTCCTCTACAACCAGCACACCGTTCGCATCGGCCTTGACATAGGAAACCTCTAGCTCCATGGCATAATCCATAAGCTCCTTCGTTGTGGGACGGCTCAGCGATGACGGAGAACCCAGCTGCCTGTAAGCTGATTTGACGTCGCCGCGGCCGCCGGGATACAGCTTTTCCACCCGGAAGGATGATCCAGGCTGCAAGTCTCTGAGAACTAAGCTCCTCCGCTCAGGGCTGCCGACCTTGAGGAGGTCTTCCGCAGCTTGAGGATCATCGTAAGCGGGCGGTGGCGAGGTTTTGACCTCGGTCGGGTAGTGGAACATGATAGCGGAGACCAATCCATCGGGACTGCGAGTGACGATGCCCTCATTTTCGTTTCGCACCAGAACTTCCGTTCCCAGGCTGCCGAGCAGTCGAAAGGCGTGGAAGGCTGGCTTGGGAATGCCCTGCAAGTTGACCAGACCAAAACCTCCGTCTAAACAAGTCAAGGTTAGTCAAGGATCAATAAGAGAAGCACAGTTCGCTAAAAAACAAAACCATCTGGAAGAAGTTTGGCTGAGAAGTGATAAGAATCAGGAGGACTTACGAAACGGGGAGAGTCCACAGCCTTCTTCTTCAAAGACGTCGGTGAAGGTCCAATACGCGATGGTGTCAACCAAATTCAGCGATGCGAGCATCGTCCGGACGATATAAACCGCCACCGGAACCTCATCATGGGCATGGTCCCTGGACGAGGGACTGGAACTCCATTCGGTAAGATGGATCTCAGCCGAGGGATAGGCACTTTGGGCCACGATTCGCCGCACATGAGCGAGATCTTCGGGAGTTGCTTGCAGTCCTCGCACACGTTTGGACATGTTGCCGGACGTATCCAACGCCCAGTCCGTTGGGTAGGGATGACATGAGACGAAGTCCACAGGGAGCTGTCGTGAATGGCACCACTGGAGAAAATGCTCTACCCATACTGGCCGCCAATACATGGAGTCAATGTCCTGGACCTATGCAGATAGGTAAGCCTCCGTTTTCCAGGTATCTGCAACCAGCTTTACCTTTTCCAGACTTTTTTGGACCTCGTAGTCCTCCCATTCCTGGTCGAACCGCGAGTCCGGCACAAAGTTGCTGGTGGCTGGCCCGCCGACACGGAGGGCTGCATCAAGCTCCTTGACAGCCTTGACTGTACACTCGTATAGAGCATAGTACTGAGACCTGCTCCCTGTGAAGAACGGGTGAAGATTTGGCTGTGGCTGTCTCAGTCAAGATTCCCATCTACCATGTAGGCTGCAAACCCACCTCATTCCAACACTCGAAATACCACGTCCGGACCTCCTCCAGACCATAGCGCTTGATCCAGTGATCGAGTGTAGCCCGCACCAGATCGCTCCATTGGTCTAGCTGCTTTGGAGGGCTGCCATTACCCTTCCACCAGAAGACCTAAGAAATATCAGTCTATGATTCTGCCCAAAGGCTAAGGTTGGCCTCTAGTAAAGATGACCCGCTGGAAACCTACTGTGCCCACTTCAGAAGCAATCAAGGAAGGGCAGAAGCCAAATTCAACAAATGGGCGCACACCTATATCGAGCATGGCGTCAAACAGGGCATCGATATACTGGAAGTTATATACATGCTTCCCATTAACCTCTTGAAGCACGTGCATGTCATCGTGGTACAAGCCATGGAAACGGACGTATTTGAAGCCACAGGTGGTGTGCACAAACTTCAGATGGGCTTGCCAATCAGCCCGAAGACCTTCGTTGGCACGCCCAGCGCCGACAACTGGAGACCAGAAGTGTGTCAAGTTGTCAATCTTGGGCTTGTCCACTGAGACCTGGAGCTGGCCAGCGGCGCCCGAATCGATAGTCATGATGGGGGGTGAAAGCTGGGATATCTGCTCAAATGTGCCCCAGACCGAATGCTGAAGACAGTGTATTTGCTGACAGCATGACTGGCACTAGGACTGTCATGGTGCTGAATTTATCCAAGCGCCCTGTATTGCCAATTGCATACGCGGAGGTGAGTCCGAGAGTGTCCCCGAACGCCACCGTTCCCAGGCGGCTAAAAGCGGATAAAAACAACTACAAATTAAGAATACCTAGCTGGGATAAACAGTCGAGATTATCCAAGAACACCGTTCTTCGCTCCTAAAGTCGAAGTAAAAACAGGCCGGACGATGAGTGGTGTAAACTGGTAAATCGGCTGGCTGCAGATGGCAAAATTATGCAGATTTAGGACATCATGCAAGAACGGCTTTTACTGCTAGTACTAGTTGAGCGGTAATATCGCCCTCATTTATTCTCCCAATATACGTGCTTACGGTCTCTGTTGTTCCTATTTTGTTGCTCTTATGCGAGTCTTCATGTGACGTGCCAGAACGTGGCTGTTCGCCTAAAGCCACTGAGCGGGAGGTATATGCTTTTGTGCTATTCACGGGGCAGAGTTCAGTCCAGAGAATAAGAGCAAAGAGTAGTCATATAGCTGCCAAAGGCTAGAATCGCCAATAAAAACATGCGCCCAGCGAATGGGATCTCATGCACTGATACATCACAAACCTCATGCTCCTGATAGCATTGAAGTGTCCTTTAGTAGTCAAAGACCAAAGCCTGTCGTTGGACTGCCCGCAACAAGGTCCATAGATTCATCAAGGAGCGACAACGTCGTATCCATCGGTCTGACCCTCATCAACATTATACCAGCTAATGCTGTCGAAATACAGAGTTCGAGTGCCATTGTTCCCAAAGGCTCGTATCTGTAGGCGCGACGGGAATCAGTTAACAATTTTGTAGAGCGCAATATGCCACTGCTTAGATGGCTATCAACTTGGGAGGAGGGAGAGGTTGACAAACCGGCGTTGTATTGCCCGTTCTTGAAGTCATGGTACCATCGGAGTTCCAGGCATCGTCAAAACCCAATTTAATATCTTCAGCACTGTACACGGGCTTTCGTCATACCAGACGGCATAGCGGCCGTCGTTGTTGTTGCTGAAGCGGGCATTGACCACGATGCGGTGCCACGTATCCCTCACAATGTCGTCGACGATAGTCACCGTTGTCGGGTGCCACAAATGCTTCGGCGCTCGAGAACGAGGGAATTGTCGATAATGCCGAGGGTCGAGCACCAGCTCGAACAGTAGCCCAGACAGAATTGCTGCGCGATGGTTGATTGCTTATCCGACGGATAATCACTAGGCATATAGAGGTTGAATCCATGCCACAGTTCTTCACGGTGTCCATATCGGTACAGATTTCAACACCGCGGTCATTACGCGTGTCATCGTAGTCGGTTCCGTCAAAACACGTCCATCAATAGCATCGGTATACGACGACGCTTTGTAGTTGCATGTGTAAAAGGGAGAAAGATCAGCAGAAGAGAAATCGGACGCCACCAGTGTTGCGGTAGGGGTATTGCCTGGGAAGGCCATGGCGGATTGGAAAGACAGTGCTAGAAATGCCAGCGTAAATATCATGGCTCTCCGGTTTTTCTGACGTTCGATTGTCTTTCTGTCTTTGTCTTTTGTCGAAGAGTACACTGAACAGGGGATCATATGATCATGAACTGCCCCTGAAATTAGAGGAACGTCTGTGGAGCCGGCTACCAAGTGGGCAAGGAGAACTTATACCCACACAATGCTTGGCTGGGACAGAACAGCAGTCTGACATTCTATGTGAGTTGCAGCCGAGATATGAGGAAATTCAGAGCCTTTCGTTTCCAAATTGTAGACGTATGCGCAACTAACCCTGGGTCCTCATTAACTCATTAACCGACACCAGGAATGCCCACGAATGATGCGCAGAAGGGCTCCATGGATAATTCTGCAGACAACGGTTTCTCAACTGAAGATTGCAAATCATAGGACAGCAGCTCATAGTTCGGACTTCGGAACAACACTCAGTGCTTTGTCCGACGGCGATGGTCAGCCTATCTCTAGACATGCATTCTCGAGCCCATCATTGTTCATTTCGGTAAATTTTCCCTTGTACATGAGATACCAACGTGACGGGATATAATTGTGAGGGACATTTCACCGTCAGCCCGAGGTAATCACATTCCTTCAATGGGATATTGAATCTGACCGCTATAGGTTGCTAACAACCTTCAGTCTATTCGTGTCTAGTTGTTCAGCCACATCCAGCCTTTACTTCGATTAGGAAACACTCTTCCACTCCTGTCAGAATCATGTCGGATACGATGGCGACGTTATATCATTTCTATAGGCCTTCTAATATTTAAATTGATTACATAGATACTCTCGTTCAGTGGAGCCCAACTCACTCAGCCCCCGAAGAACTACCAAGCGATAATCTAAATTTCCTCAAACGGCACTTCCATCTTGTACGCTGCTGTCATGTTAAAACGGGCAATCTCCACAGATGCATCTGTAGGGGGATAAAGGAATTGGTGACCAGGCTTTGCCCCCAGAAGCGTTTCGACGTATGTCGTTTCAAAGGTCTGACTAGCAGGTACAAGATGAGCTGCGGTGATTGCGTCCGAGGCGTTCTAAATGGTAAGTAAAGCGCCTCCCTGCGAATGGGCCTCAAGGCGAATGAATGGCTTTGTACAGTCCAAAAGAAGAGCGGGTAAGTGATATTGGTGTCGGCTGCAAGAACAGCCACATCACGGACTGTGCTGTCGGCGTGACGCGACTCGACCGTCTCATCATCTTGGGAGCGGCGACGACTTGCTTTTCCAGAGAGAACAGCTTGATAAGATGCGCCGTAGCCGTTATCCCAGTGGAACTGGAGCCCTTTCACAGTCTCGTCGGTAGCGTAGGCTAGAGTGTCGAGGCCCGTTGTTTGAGCCTCTACATACGCGTGAAGGTAATGAATACGATCAGGCACAAGCTTCTCGAAGCGGTAGTAGGCCTCAGCAGGGCAGTTGAGAGCGCCTATGTCAGTGGCATGTTGTTGATTGCGGTAAACCATGCCTCGATCCTTGATGGAGGGTGCCGTGTAGTATTTAGGGGTGTCGTAAGCAATTTTGCGCGACTTCCATGGCACATCGTATCCCAGGTTGTAACGGGCATAGTACTCCAGCCCAGCAAGAAGACTGTAGTCATCGTAGGAGAATAAGTCGACGTACTCAATTTGACCTCCAAGTCGCCTTAGATTGAAGCTGTGTACGCCATAGAGCCAATAATGCGAAGCCAGCCTGCAGAGTGTCCTTAGTCGCGGCCCATTTCAGTGACTTGCCCGTAATACTCGGGGTCATTCGAGATTTCTTTGCCAATGGCGTAGTCGATTGTCGGGTCTGGATTTGTGCCGATGGTGGCCTGAGTGATCATCTGCGTGTAGAGCTCGACGTCACTAATGAAGCCAGCCATAGCCAAAGCTCCGTCGTTGTCGTAGGCGCCTTGGTTGAAGAAGAGATCAGATCGACCCATCCCATTCGTGCTGTCCCAATTGGCACGAATCCTCTCAGCAAATGAGTGGTACAGCTGGGTGTCATTCTGGTCCAGCCAGTGCCAGTACTCGAACGGAAAATCTCGGCAGCTGCAGTCAGATACCGCAAACCATTCCCACCACGAATGTACTCCTCGAGGAGGGTTAGTGTGGTCGTCCATCGACGGACGGTGTGCAAGATTCGCTTTTTATGAAATGGATGACCCGTCGCAAAGAAAGCAATGGCGTTGAGATAGGCGTATTGAGCATCGACGGTGAAGTTGGACGACCATGCATCCTCTTCATATGGAAGCGCAGCCAGCGGCCCCCGGATGTGATAGGCATTCATACCATACGAACTCGCACTGGCGACAGCAAGGCCGACCAGGGCCTCATTAAAAATACGCCCGAAGGGAGTCGTCCATGGCTCCTCCCCAGCCCAGACCTTGGTTTGCATGCGCGTAAGGTCAGCACATGAGTGGAAGATCCCGGGATGTGTAAAACCGCCTAGGATTGTCTCATAGCAAGTAGCTGTCTCATAGCAAGTAGCTGAGTCGTCATCCTGTAGTTCTCGGCCTGCGCAAAATGCGTCATCCGGAGGGCGAGAACGCCAAATAATGAACTGCTTGACTTCATCTCCAGAGCTGTTTGCGGGGTGATTCATATGACCGAGGGTAGCTGTGCAATCGCGGAATGGGAGGTAAGGGGGTTGGAGGTACATCGATCGGGGTCAGGTTAGAAGACCTATGTAGTGCTACCACCTGGCCTTATACGGTCACTAAAATTGCATACACAAGGACGCTACGGAGTTGCGAGTGGCGGAATAGACCAAGGGATTCGGAGACTCCCCGAACATTTGTCCGAGTTGCAAAGCACCATATCTCTGCGGTCCGTATACCGCCGAACTTGCAAGGGAATCTAATGTTATAGGCCCGGTTCTTAATCTAGATGACAGGGCCCAGTGAAAACCAGCAATAATACTATATGACCGCACGACAGAGTTGCATCGCAAGCCTCATGCAAAGGCGCTGCATTCGGAGCGGCTCGCGTGTGACTTAGTATCAGAGGTAGTCGACTTGGATTCCCATCTCCATGAATATCAACTGACATTACATTCCCAGGAACTCGAAGAATCATAACTCAGTAATTGGCAAGGCACTAGATCTTGACCATTAAATCAGGATCATCCCATATCACCAGCAAAGCCATATCGGTTATCCTATCTCCCAACACGCAGCTCTAATTTGCGTCAAAGTCCCCGGTTGTTGACCAGTAAGAAACATAATTGAAGCCTTGGGCGTCATAGAAAGGGCCCAGAGTCACATTTGCACCGTCGGCGATGGCGCTAAAATCAAGCGACGAATCCTTCAGACGAACCACCGAATCCAATGCAAGAGTGGGAGCAGAGCTCAGGGAAGTGTCCCCATAGTTTCCACAGAGGATGGTTGGACCATAAGCAATTGCCATTAGACTTGGATCATCGTTTGCAGGCACCGTCCGCAGGTGCATTGGCAACTGGATCTGCACTTTGTCGCCTGAAGCCCAGGTGCGCGCAATGTTGGCGTATGTCCCAGGACTTGCATCGACATCAGTTACCTGCTCCCCGTTGATGGCGATGACGGCGTCAGAGGTCCACGACGGGATGCGAATGTGTAGTTCCCAATCGCCGGTCCCGTCTATATCAAGCGTGATAGTATCACCAACAGGGAAGGTGGTGGTTTGGGTGACTGTCACCCCCATGTCAGACCAAGTCAAAACTGATGGAATAAACTGGTTGACATAGAGACGAGCGTCACCATAGAAGTAAATCGAGTCCATGAGCTTGGTGTTGGTTTCCAGGGCTGTACCCTGGCAACACCAGAACGAATCATAGTCTGTACTCCATGTGCCACCACCCCACGCTGGGCCAACGCCCCGACGGCCACCTGGGTTGAGGGAGGTAAAATATGTAATGTGTCCATGTGTATCTGCAGGGTTCTGCTGACCGAGGAGATGATTAAGGAGGGCGTTCTCGTAGAAGTCAAAATAGTCTGTGTTCTCCGGATCCAACGTCCATAACTCTCGCGTCAATTTCAGCATGTTGTAGGAGTTGCAGGCTTCAGCCGTGTCGGGGTCAAGGTATTGAGCGATGGCGTTGGGAGCATGAAAACGCTCCGCCTGGCTGTTGGCCCCAATGGCGTAGGTGTGAGCTTTGACCGTAAGAGTCCATGCATTGCGAGCAATATCTAGGTAACGAGCGTCTCCCGTAGCCTTGTATTCTCGAACGGCACCAATCCATTTCGGCACCTGGGTATTTGCATGTAACCCGTCAAGCTGATCTTGATTGGCGGCCAATGGATCAAATACAGCGGCGTGATCAAAGCGTTGGGCAGTGGTGAGCCATCTCTCATCCGAAGTCTGATGGTAAAGGTCGGCCAATACTTCATTCATACCGCCGAACTCAGTCCCCAGGACTGCCTGCATCTGCGCCTCGGTCAAGGCGCTTGTCCGCGTGTCGACCCACCCGGCCAGGGCTAACAGGACATCACGGGCGGTTGTATCCCCCACCAGACGCCAGACATCTAGAAGACCAGCGAGGGTCTTGTGGATATTGTAGTAGGGGACATTTCCGTTTGATAAAGTACGGGCTTCAAGAGCATCGAAGTCGGATTCGGGAAAGCCAGACAAGTAACCAGTCGCAAAGCCAGCTGCTTCATTGTTGGCCTGACACTTTGCGAGCTCGGCAACAAAGTAGCTTGCCCTTTCCTGACAGTCCGCATCTCCCAGAACCGCATAGCACTGCGCCCAGGCACTGAGAAAATGCCCTTGGATGTGAGTGCGGAACGGAAAATCTGGAGCATCCCAGCCACCGTTCGCCACTGCACCTTTGGTATCAAGTTGATGGTTTGCACGGAAGTTCAGCAGCAACCTCTCGACATCGACGAATTTCAAGTAGGCCAAGGTGCGTTCTTGATTCTCTAGAAAGCGGCCATCACCAAGAGACAGCTCACTTAAATTAAAGGCAGTGGCCGCGGTGCCGACTTCTACCGACTGCGATAGCACTGGCCACAACAAAAAGGCCAGAATAACGCGAGAGAGGGAGATGGAAGGTCCACTCCTCTGACTTTGTAGGCCAAAAAGATATGAGAACATGGTATCGATTGACTCGCAGAGAAGCCGCTCTACTGTAGGAGGAAAACGCGGAAAAGTCCTTGGGGGCGGAGGCCCCATATATAGCACACCTGCCAGCGAAGCCAATCTCGGTTCTTATTGATGCATAATAGCAATCACTATGGAGTGCTCACGGATGACAAGAGCCCCTGTATCAGATTGTGGGGACGGGCCGGGAATTTTCCTGTCTTGGTTGTGATCCTAGATTCTTCATCCAGGCAAGGCAATATACCATTGGACATCCTATACGGTTTACTCCGGAGTATGCACAAATTGCAGGGCAACGTACCTTGGCACCTGCCGATCAGTTGCCGCAAGGATGGCGGGGGACTCCGTACAGTTACTTCAGCATAAATGCATAGCTAGCAACCCCCCCCCCGCAGGAGCGTTATGCTACGTGAGGACCGATAGCCGACTTCCGCGTTGGTAACTCGCATGACCGATTAATACCACGGGGCTTGAGCTGCCTGTCAAGCCAGCTTCACGACGACCTGTAAAGTACCCGTAGGGGCATTACATCATTGAACAGCAGACCCGTGTATACGGGAGTCATTTCTGATTAGCTGCATACAACGTGGCATATTCAAAACTATTCTCATTCTCCAAAAATCAGGATCCGGTCTCCAGCAGGATAGCAAAAATTTGCCAATAGTCTATTCGCTACAAATTAAACACCAGAAAAAATGATTTGACCTCACTTAAATAGATGGTATACGGGTTTTCCGCAGTCACTTTCGCCGGGTACATGATTTCTTTTTCTTTGGCGTTTGCCAGTCCTAACATTGTCCATACATCTATTTCAATTCTAGAACATCTGACTGGAACTTCTCTTCCCAGAAAGCATAGCGATTGAGTGAGGTAAATTGTCTCTTTTGATCATAATGCCTATATGAGTGCAATGGTCTTTTATCGCCTCTGTCCAGTCACTCAGTGTGGAAGCTGGACTCCAAAACAAAGAATCACAGACACTGCAGCGTAGCCAAGCTCGTCTTCGAAACACATGTAGTATGGATTCATCTGCCTGCTCAGTAACGTGCGTATGCGGTCACTGGGGCTGCCGTCATCTCGGCGAAGAATCTAAATATTCCCGCCTTGCCCACTTGTAGCGACAGCTTTGCTGAAAACTACCTAGGTAGATGGTAGATTTCTGATAAGAGGATATGGTGGTATCTTTCATTTCGCACCAGTGACTATCGGTCATGATATATATGCACCTAGGCGTACTTGTCTGTTTACATCACCGCTAGGACCCTATGGTCTAAACCTTGTCCCCTTGCCGAGGGTACTGATGAGGCGAAACATTTTTCCTTGACTGCCTTCAGCTGTGAAATCTCATCATCAACAGATTTGGAATCATGGTAATTGCTTAGGTAAATTTAGCTGAACATGCGGATGGCCTGGGCCATAGCCCTGATTCTGTCAATTCACAACTGCATTCTATTTATCCTGTTCTTGGCAAAACAGACCCGAAATATGGAAAGACACCCGTGGCTCGTAATAGTGGTGAGTACGTAAGGACTCCATACCAGTTATAGTTTTGCTTCTAGGTTGATGATGACAGATTTTGAGTTGGTGTATTCCAAGAGACCCAGCTCACCAAGCTCGTGTCCAATCCCTGACTGTTTGTAACCGCCAAAGGGAATCCTTACATCGCCGTCGTTGGTGCTGTTGATCCAGACAGCTGTACACAAGTAGTTAGTCCCCGTCGAAAGGGAGAGGCGAAGTCAGACCAAAAGGAGAAACATACTTCCAGACTCAATCTTCTTGGAGACTCGAATTGCCCGTGAAATGTCTCGGGTGAAGACCGCTGCACCAAGACCGAAGGCTGTGTTGTTTGCTTTCTCGATGACTTCGTTTTCCTCGCTGAATCTGCAAATGACCACGAAGGGCCCGAAAACCTCCTCCTGGTAGATTCTCATGTTTTCTGTGACGTTGGTGAAAACCGTAGGGGCGATATATAGTCCTTTCCCATTAATGTCTTTGTATGCTTGGCCACCGCATGCCAATGTGGCACCATCTTTTTTCCCCGTCTCAACATAGGAAAGAATCCGGTCGAAATGAGCTTTGGTGACCTGCGGTCCCTGGAATGTATCATCTAGAAAAGGGTTTCCGACCTTTGATGTTCTCTCGACTTCCTTCAAAAATGCGGCAACGAACTGAGCGTACAGTTGATCGTGAACGAAGATACGGCTGGTAGCTGAGCAAACCTGTCCCTGGTTGCTCATGATACCCCGATGGCTCCAACGGACGGTCTGTTCCAAATCCGCATCCGGAAAAACCAACAGAGGTGACTTGCCGCCTGTTTCTAAGGTTATTTTCTTGAGGTTAGAGGCTGCCATCTTCATAATCTCTCGGCCAGTTGAGGTAGATCCAGTAAAGGTGACCTTGTCAATCCCAGGGTGGGTTGCAATGGCCTCACCAGCTTCGCTGCCATATCCATTTACAATATTCACAACACCGGGTGGAAACCCGGCTTCCTTGACGAGGTTGGCGATATACAGTGCTGACAATGGGGTTTGTTCGGCTGGTTTAATGATGATAGTGTTTCCCGCAGCCAGAGCTGGCGCGATCTTCCATACGATATTGACGAAAGGGAAGTTCCACGGAACAATTGCTCCGACAACTCCTAGCGGCTCACGCAGAGTGTATGCAAGCTTGCTGGGACTGGGATCGATGACTGTGCCGTTGATCTTATCAGCCCATCCTGCATAATATTTGAGACAGGCAATGGCATCTGGGATGTCTCCATTCAACGTTGAGCTGATGGTATTTCCTACACAGTGGTATCAGAGATTGTTTGGCACTAAGGAAGACGATCGACCCACCATTGTCCCAAGTGTCGATTGAGGCTAACACCATTGCATGTTCTTTGATCAACTCAGCTAGTTTGCTTAACAAGTTTCCGCGGTCAGAAGTATCCATGTCTCGCCATTTGCCCCTGTAAGCTCTGCGAGCAGCCTGGACAGCAATATCGATATCATCGCCATCTGCAGCGTGCACAGCACATATCTCCTTTTCTTCCCTGTACTCTGTCAATATATTCGGGCACATAAGGCAAGCGGATGGGGGTTTCGATGTGGAGGAAAAGACGTACGATGGACTGACGCTGACAAGTAGCCGCCCTTTCTTTGATTCAACCCATTCATTACCAATAAAGAGCCCAATAGGTTGAGTATAACTCACGCCATTTGGGGCCGTGAGGTCTGTGTGAAGATGACTCATGTTGACAACAGAAATGCAATGTCAGTTGTCAAACCCGATAGAGAATATGGAAGAGGTCGTTTTTATAACTCGCCCGCTCTGCAGATGGAAAACGTACGCAAATGGACAAGGCAGGTCCCCCGCCAGCTCAGGAAGGGCGAAAGAGTCCCAAATGATAATGGAACAAGTGTGGTGTTGTACATGTCATTGAAGGAGAGCATATACCAGACTCACAAGATTCACGTTGATTGGAAACCTGCACCGGAGCCAATGTGTAGATGGGGTCACGATACCCGAATTTCCATATCGGGAATACTAGCGAGGTACGGTCCAGCTGGTCCGGTCCGCGCAAACCCCGTATCAGGCCGAGCATGCTCGCCTCGAGGCCGAATTTGGGAGTGGGGCTGTTTATCAAGTGGAGATTTAACAACATGAGACTTTGACCCAACACGACCGAGCGAAGAATCAAGCGCATTGTATAAAGATAACACCTATGATTGTGATTCAGGTAGCTACACCTCTCCGAACCCCTAGCTGGCTTTAGTTCTAGAACATCTTTACGACCGACTTACTGCGATCATGTCTTCCTCTGCATTTCCTCATCCCCAAGGAATGCAATCATTCTGGCAGAAGACCCCGTCGGATCTCAAAGATTTCAGATCCGCAGAACAGTTACCCATAGAAAGCGATATTGTCATCATCGGTGGTGGATTCACCGCTGCTGCACTGGTGACTCATATTTTGGACCAGAACCAAAACCCGTCTTCAATTGTCGTCTTGGAGGCAAGACAACTCGGTTCTGGCGCAACAGGTCGCAATGGTACGGTATTGTGAGAATCATTCTGGGTTTGCCTTGTACTGATTGTGAACGGACTCTAGGCGGGCATATTAAACCAGACCCTTACTGGCACGCGTCGCAGGTGGCTGCTGAACATGGAGCGGCGGCAGGTGCAGAGCTGGCCGCATTCGAGCAGGCGAACCTCTATGCACTGAAAGAATACGTGGAAAGAGAAGGTGTGGATTGTGATATGATTTTGACACGTGCCTGTGATGTCCACTTTACTCAATCGCGTGATGAGAAGGCCAAGGCTTCTCTACGCCAGATGCAAAGCATGGGAGTCGCCGCTTCTCAGGACGCGTGGGTGGTTGATGAGCAGTACGCCGAGACAGTAGGGCTAAACACACTGACATCGTCATGCGGCACCACTAATCAATTTCTTAGGTCTCGGGTGTCAAGGGTGCGAAGGGCTGTATCACATTCAGTGCTGGACACATTTGGCCCTATAAGCTGATCCATCACATGTTTCGACGCGCAATTCAACGAGGCATCCATGTTCACACAAACACGGCCGTGAAAGAGATTTCCGAATCTGCAGATTCACAAGGAGTTTGGGTCGTCGCAACTGAGAGAGGGCCCATTAAAGCCAGAAAGGTTGTCATGGCCAGCAACGCTTACACGTCGGCTCTTCTCCCCGAGTACAATGACAAAATTATTCCTTATCGGGGAGTTAGCTGTCATATCGTGACGCCACAGCCTGCGCCGCTTCTAGTGAACACATATGCCTTGCGATTCAAGGACTGGGACTTCGATTATTTGATTCCGCGTCCTGACGGGAGCATCATTGTGGGCGGTGCTCGGTCCACGTACTTCAAGGATAAGGACCTGTGGTATGGCAACACGAATGACAGCGAAGTGGTAGAGAAGTCACGGAGCTACTTTGATGGATATATGCAAAGACACTTTAGGGGCTGGGAAGGCAGTGGGGCTTATGTCAAAGATATTTGGACAGGGAGTAAGTGTCGATATGCTGAACAGACTGTGTATCAACCCAGTGCTAATACCTTGCATAGTCATGGGATACTCCTGTGACAAGCTTCCACGATTAGGACCAATTCCTGGACGACCCAACTTGTTCATAATGGCAGGGTGGACCGGACACGGGATGCCTCAAATCTTTCTTTCAGCCAAAGGTATGGCAAAAGTGATTGTGCAAGGAGTTCCGTACAGTGAGACAGGGCTACCGAGAATTTTTGAGGAATCGGCAGAACGGCTCCAAAAGGCACCCAATAAGGTCTTGGGGTCATGGCAGGAAGCGACACAAGTGCCACGTCTGTAATATTGGGCAAGCATAAAGCATTTCTAGTTCACATCATGAAACATTCAGAGTGTCTTTTCGTACGTGGTCAATCTTTCTGACGTGCTAAAGTCACGACCTATAGAAATTTCAAGTATCAATTTTTTTCTTTTTTAAAACATTGCATAACCCTTCGATTCCAACAGCTACTGTAGGGCAGAACACAAAGATGAAATGATTGAGCTGCAGACTAGAACCGGCCACGGAGGGTCAGGATGCTGGCTAGGCAGTTTGGTGATTGGTATGATATGCTGCAGACACAATTATAGAACCGGCGATACTCAAGGGCTTGGTGTGTTTTTCTCTTTCCTTTCTACTCCATATATTTTTTTATCTGTTACACCTGCATCAGCCGATGCACGAGAACTCCTGAAAACTATCCAATCGAGGAAGTGCTAAGCGTATTATGAGAACCAATATCGTCTTTGCGAGACGATAGACAATGAAAAAGCAGGAAGAATTCGGAGATATTCTATTGCGCTACTATCTTTTCCAAGAAATCGTGCACGATTCCCACACCCATGGTTTATGCCGAAAGGGCCTATGCAGCATCAAAGAGCTGGGCGGATGGCCTTACCAGCCGCTTCAACCATGAGCTCCGCTGCACGCTCACCAATCACCAACACAGTCACCATAGGATTGACGGAGGTCATGCATGGGAAGACACTAGCATCCGCAACACGTAGATGCTGGACTCCACGGACGTTAAGTGATGGATCAACAACAGCCATCGAATCGGTCTCTATATTTCCCATTTTGGCGGTTCCACAGGGGTGATAGACGGTATTGTGAACCTTACGGCCGTACTCGCACAGGTCTTCATCGGACACAATATGTGAACCGGGGGCGATCTCGCGCTTGATGTGCTTCTTAAACGGCCCAGCCTCGGTCATACGGCGGGCCATCTTGAGCATGAACAGATTGCTAGCCTTGTCGTAGCCTTCACTGTCACTGAAGTAGCGCTGGTCCAGCATTGGCTTCTCCTTTGGGTCGGCTGACTTTAGCCAGAGACGACCTACCGATACGGGGCGAGGGGTGTATGGAATAACACAAAATGCGTTCTTGGGGGTTTCATAACCCAAGGGCTTGGTGTATGTGTCGAAGGGGACAGTAAACATATGGAACATTGTATCCATAACTCCATTGTCTTTACCCTTTGCATTGAATTCTTCACGTCGGAGAACCATGACCCCTTCAGATCCCATGGCCACCTGGTCTTTGGGGACTTCTTCATGAAGCTCCCACATGTACATTGTCTCGGCATGGTCTTGGAGATTCTCGCCTACTCCAGGAATATGGTGTACAAGAGGTATTCCATGAGTGGCGAGCTGCTTCCTTGGGCCGAGCCCTGACAGCAGCATGAGACGGGGAGTGTCAATAGCACCGGCACATAGCACGATTTCGCTTCGTGCGGTCAAGCAATAGACGCTGCCAGCCTGCGTGGTGGCAATGACACCCTTAGCAGTTGTCCCTTGGAAGAGAATGCGCGAAACCCAGGTGTTTTGTAGAATGACTAGGTTGGGACGTTTGACTTCCCCTCGGAGAATGGGATGGATATATGCAACACTCGCGCTGCTCCGGTGGTTGTTTCCTGGAGTATACGCCACGCTGAGAAAGCCACATCCCTGCGTAAGGTTCCCTCGCTGTTCAATCTCGCGGTTGAAATCATCGATGATGGGGACATCGAAAATATGAGAGCAGGTCCGAACCCAGTCTTTGACGACCTGACTCCGGTGTCGTTCATCAACTGGTATGATGTTGTTGCGCAATTTTTTCATGAGCCGAAGCATCTCGGCATGAGTCCAACCCCTGGCCCCCAGATCTTGCCATCGCTGACAGTCGTAGGCCAAAGGGGCAAACGCGATCCCGCCGTTATGACTGGAGCATCCGCCCAGCATTTTTGCCCGAGAATGCTGAATATGACTGTTCCCTGTGTCCAGTTTGGGGGGTTATTATTGTCTCCAGGAATGCGGAACCGATGGTGAGGGAAGTGTACGTACCATATGGCTGCTGAACAGATCGATAGTCATAGTCATATTTTTCACACCCCCATAGATCAGATGCTCCATTTAGATTGAGAATCTCTTCCTTGCCGAACTCGCTCTCGCCCCCTTCAATTAGCAAGACACTGGCATTTGGCAGGTTTTCTGCGAGTCGATCGGCAATAACACAGCCTGCAGTTCCTCCACCCACTATAATATAATCCAACGTATGTCTGTTTGCGGGGAGCTCATCCACAATTGTGGGCAGCGTGTCAGGACTCATGATTGGTGTAGAAGAAAGAGCAGATATAAAACAGCGGAATCAGCCTGCTTGAGGAAAACGAGTTGTCTTGTTAGGTGTTTATCTCGATCTTTCCTTCTTCCAAATGGCGATCACAGATTTATACAGGTTCAAATGCTCTTACTGCCAGGCCTAGGCGGCCATCTTGTTTGGCGAAGTTCGGAGGTGGCGCTTATCGCTATTACCAGATCGGGACAGTTAGCGAGGAAGGCCGAGGTACGCCGTAATCGCCTCTGGTAAGCAGCCCCGGCCCGCCATTAGTGGGTCTGAATCCTGAATCCCCCCCCCGCCTTTGAGGCATTTCACGATGTCATCCAACATGACCACATTACCATGACGGCCGTATCAGTAAATTGAACCAGCGGTACATCGGACGTAAGTGATCTGTATCGCAAGTAGGACGAACCCTGCCTCCTCATGACGTGAATGATGAAGATTAGGTCTATGAGGATGCAGACAAATACACTCATGTAGCTAGGGATGACATACAGCTGGCTGAAAGATTCACACCCTCATCACTTCGCTTGATGACCGCTAATCTCAGTCAAGTGTGCCACAAATTTCGTGATATGTAGAAGGTACTGGTGTTCAAGGAACACCCTCCGACTAATGCACTCTTAACGTCCGATATCTCTTACTTGGTATCATTTCCAAAGCATGTTACTATGCGCTATGGATAATAGGATGGCGCCACGCTTTTGTACAGGAGGATTAATATGCCGCTCAAGTCGCAGACATCTTACTCCACAATTTGGAGCCCTATCCAAGATCCAAAAATCGCCCCCTGAGAAAAGAGCCGAATACTACATAGAGCATAGCTTCCATATCCCAGCCTGAGTCAAGCGATCCTACTTACCGGATGTGATGATCATCATCCGCACCCAGCGAGAACTCGGACCGAGCACGCAGGAACCAATCTCCCGATCCAAACACGAACACGATGCCGTAGAGGACTGAAATGTAGTTCATATCTCGCAGACTAGTTAGCAGAGAGATAATCGCCGCGGGAGCTTCAAATCGCTTACTTGAAAATGTCGCAGGCATCTGGTACGGGAATGAATACATGATGATCGTGAAAAGGCAGAAGATAATGGTGATTATCTTCGCCATCTTCCCGACGACTCCGATGTTGAATGGGCCTCGAGACTGGTCGTCTCCGCGCAAGAGTGAATAGAAGCAAGGTGCAAGGTAGGTGATATAGGGGAAGACAATCACTCCAGTGATAAGGCTAGAGTAAATCAGTTCGTAGGGGCGAAAGCTGCGAGGGCGGGTGGTCTCTCACGTATTGAATGCAGTGGTCGATGCAATATAAATCAATTGAATGACACATACAACGCCGACAGAGAGTAGATGGGCATTCAGGGGTATGTCTGAAGTTGTATGAATCCGTGACCAAAGTCTGGAGTAGGGAAGCCCGTTATCTCGAGAAAATGCCCAACACAGTCGTGCTTGATAGGCCTGTTGGGGAAGCAGGGAGAAGAAGTAAGCCAGGGTCACAAATGAGATTGTCACCAGCGCCAATGGCTTGCTTTCGAAGAGTATATGAAATAGTTCCAAAAGGGGGACTCCTGTTGATGTACTCACGACCGAGGGTAAATCGGTCAAAGTATACATCAGCATGCATGCAAAAGGAAATGCAGTAATGAATCCGACCACGACTGTACAAAGTATTGCTTTGGGGACATTCCGTGCCGGATCAGGAGTCTCTTCGGCCAGGTGCGTAGCACTGTCTAGGGCAGCAAAGGCGAAATTCGGATTAATCAACCCCATAATGAAGGCCATGCCATCCGATGACCAACCGCTGTTATTGTCCAGAGAAGCGAAAATAAAACCTGTCGTCGTATGTGAGTGCCCGTGGGTTGCTGCAGGGAGTGCAATTGTGAGGCCCAGGCAAACCAGCAAGCTAGCCCATAGTCCGATGGATATGCTCCTTGCCACCAGATGCTGCCAGAAGTTCACAATAGCGGCTATAACGTTGAGCGCAATCGCCACTAAGTACACTCTCCAGGCTGACATGTTGCTGAAAAAGAGAGATCAGTCAGAAATAGAATTGATGATGGTACAGGGGGTTGGGAGAGAGGGAAAGGATAAAACTAACAAATCAGTATATGAAAGCTTCACGCTCCCCATTATAAAGGTACTGACAGCGATAGATGAACTGGCGGATACACAATAGGAAGCAAAAATATTGCAGATCCCCGTTGCGTATGATAAAGCACGTGCGTGACGTTTAGGAGCAAGGCGCCTGACCCAATAGTACTGGCCACCAGAGTTTGGCATTGCACTGATCAACTCACTTAAAGATAGGGCGACAAATATATTGACCGCAAACATCAAGATCAATCCATAGATGATGCTTGCAGACCCAGCAGCAGTAATGCCCGTAGTAAAGGCACCTGCTACTCCCAACCAGGAGTTCGTGACGGTATAAGCCGCTGCAATCAACTGTAGCACAGTGAAGTTCTTTCTCATTCGAGTGTCCCCTGCTCCTGAACCATATACTGTCAGCATTGGATCCATTGAGACATGATCGGAGCGGCAAGAAGCGTCCTTACTAGACACATCAAAAGAATCACCTTGGTCCAAGTCCACGAATTGGGCACCTGTACCGCCTTCTTTTGGCTTCAGCTCTTCACACATGGTGAACGAAGATAAGATTGTCAGTCAAAACCGAATTGTATAATCAAAAATAGGATGGAAAGAGGAGTATAAAGGAGACTCGCATAACGAGCCCGACACTACATGGCAATTACTAAGAGCGATGCCTTTATAAACTTGCTTTCCTGTGGCACTGGACTAAGTTCACAGATACTCATCCTGCTGACACTATACATGATTCTACAGGTCCGATCGGGATGATTGGCTTTCACAAAAGATATCCGTGTATATTATGATAGGAAGGTAGATAGGGAGTCTGCGTGGGGTGACTCCTTGGCCTATCGCAGCAATCCCGAGATAGAAGTTCGCCTACTGACCGAAAAAGTCATGAGTTTAGACTTCTGGACCGAGACTGTCAAAGGTGCCATTTTCCTTTTCATTGGTCATAAGCTCCGTGGGGATGGAGGGCCCCCTGGGCTACTGTCTGTGGGCTGAAACCCGGCGGCTGACATTGGTTGGCCAAGTGGAGTATACAACTAGTATCTCACAATCACCAGTCAAATAACAAGACATGGCGGGTCTGGATAAGCTAGGTAGCTCGAATGGACTTAGGCTGTAGGTCGCATCCATGGGTTCATCCCCCAGGACCAGGCGCGCCATCCCCCTCCGGTTTACCACAGCAAGCGACTCGATCACCTGTCCCTCCCCGCACTGAAGATGGAGCAATGCCCCCATGGGTGGCTTACTCACGTTCCTCGGTCGAGTCGAGATGGTCTTGATGTACGGTACGCTAGCCCAGCAAGGCATCTTATCCCCCCACCATGTCACGATAACCCAAGAGACTCCACGTTGTGTAATTATCTAAGACTGTTGAGTCCTCCTCTGATGAGCTCTGCCCTCGACACCTTCGGGAAGTTGCTCTATCGACTCCGGCAAAAACGTCAAATCCTCACATCCATGGCCCCCTTTCGCGTTCGCTTCGCAGCTCAGCGGGAATACCAACCGCCCGTATCCACCAACAAGGTAGCACCAGCGGCGTCAGTGGAGCCCCAGTCCAAGTCGACCCTTACTCGGTCGCGTTCGGGTTGTCGCAAATGCAGAGAGCGACGTGTCAAATGCGATGAAGAATTCCCGGTATGTCGGCGATGCAGTCGCCGAGGAGATGTCTGTCAACCCGTGTTGCCTCCTACGCAGTGGCAGCCAGAGGTCTGGTGCTTTGTCACCGCAAGCCAACGAGCAGACCCGTCCCGAAAGCTCATTCCACACGCCGAAATCAACAGTCGCTTGCTTCGATACTGGTTCGAGGTGATGTGCCAGATCCTGACGGTCAATCCAGACAGCAACCCATTGTCGTTCCCGATTCTCCAACATCTCTCTGTGTCCAGATCACTGGTCTACCTTATCCAATGTGTCAGTGCCGGCCACGAAAACTACTTCCAGCCTGAACAGATGACCTTGAGTCTGGAGGAACGGAGCAAGGCTCTCCGAGTATTTCGCGGAGAGCTGCAGTCCGAGCGCTTGCCCCCGGCACTTAGCTTCCTAGTGGTCTTGATCTTGGGCATGTCGTCCTCATGGATTACGACAGAACCCACCGATTTTGGCCGAGAGCATTTGATGGCGGCTCAGATATCGGTCGATATGACATTGAAATGCCAGAAGGCCGCAAGTAATGAATTGGTCCACACTGCAATCGGATTCTTTGTCTACTGGGAGATGGCCTGCTCGTTCTGTCTAGACCCAATCGATCATCCGGCGCCGCACCGACCGCAGCTAGAGAGATATGTCAAATCGGCACGTTCCTGCTTTCACCCTATTGCTTCTTACTCTATTGACTTATATTATCTACTGGGGCAATTGGGCCGGTACTGTCGGACAGTTGCAGATGGTTTCCCACGAGATCCGGTGCAGGAGACGTGTTTTGAGTCGAAGCTCAACACATATATATCCATAGAACGGGATCCGATGGCACGTCTACTCACCGAGGCTTTCCGTCTCCACGGTCTTATAATGCTCTATCGTCTGTGCGGTCGATCCATCTATCACGCCGTGGAAATCGATCTTGAAGTTCAAGATGATCGTTCAATTCGAAGTCTCGCCTTGGAAATTTTCAAGCTTCTTTTCCAAACACCACTTAATTCGCCATATGTAAACCTGCACACCATTCCCTTGCTGAGTGCAGGCGCCGAATTGACTGCGGAAGATGCAGATTTGCGGCAGCGAGTGATAGAACAGCTGCGCGCGATCTACTCTACCAACCGCATTCCTCCCACTCTGTGGGTAGTTGACCTTCTTCAGGAGCTTTGGGATATACAGGATTGCGGCTTGAACATGACCTGGCTGGAACTTATGTTAAAGAAGCAATGGCGATTACGAATAGGCTAGGGACCGTTTTTGTATATATGTATGTTTTGTAAATCAATCAATGTCATTTCATATCTACACTTAGCCTACTACATTCCTCTCCTAGCACATGTTGTGTTCGCTTCATACCAGTGTGACCTTATCCTCCAAATCCATAAAAACAGCAACATTGGCAAAGTCATCACTGCACTCGAACGTGATGGTCTGTCCTTTTTTCATCACCATAACACCACCTTTGCTCAAAGTGAACTTTTCTCCTCCATGGACATCCAATTTGATTGTCCCCTCGGTCACGAAGAGAAATTCATCCACCGGCCAGACAAGTGTATCTGTCCCTTTCTCGCGTAGCATGCCCACAACAACCTTGCCGTCGAGGGATCGGTAGATGATGGATTTTGTGCCGTCATAGGTAGGGAACGGCTTCTCGGGGAAAGAGTCCCAGGGTCCGTAGGGGATCGCGGCTGGATCGGAGGTACCGGTTTCGTTTCCTTGACTCAGAGGCATGACGACTATATTTATATCGCAACAAATGTGGTCTACATAATTTTCTGTTAGTGATATGCGATGACACTAGAAATATTGTTCCATAGAAGGAATAAACAACCTATGTTCAAAATTAATATGAACGTAGCAAAATTCAGAATTGGGGTCTCGTAATTCAAGAGAGAGAAGGGCATTGGTCCGACGTTTGTTCGCGGGGGGACAGACATACCTCGTACTATGCTTTCCCACGTTGGTAAATCAATTTTAAGCCAATATTTTCCTACGTGCCGTACTTATATAATGTCGGTATTGTGACACTGCCGAGCACCTCGAGGCCCTAGATTTAGCACAATCGGGAATGATGCGGAGGTTGCTTGATAGTTTCCTATCTGAGACACTGCGCGAGGTATATCCCGCCGAGAGTGGAGATTTAGTCGATAACTTAGATGGGACCCTAGCCGAAGGACGCATGCCTCTAGCAATATGATAGGCGGTCAATGCGGGAATACTCCGATCATCGTCTACGTTGGTCCCATGAGACAATGGCTCGAGAGTATTCTGAACTATCTTACTTTGGCTTAACACGAGAATTCGAATTCAATGTCACATCGTAGGAGAGCTCGTGTGCCCCTCGCAAAGATTCCTAATTGCCATCGCAGCCCATGAAGAAACTGACAGATAACAGCCCCCCACATTGTTGTGAGACAAATTGCCTATAACTAGTAGATCTAGAGAGACCCTGGAGTTTTACACTGCTTTCTACCATGATGCTCTAATCTGGCTGATATTTCAGTCTTGGACTAACCACGAAATTCTAAATTTTGGCTGCAGGAGGCTGTAGCTTGACCGAGCCATGAGTACGCAAGAAGCCCTCGAAAGTCTGCACCGGCACATTACCCAAGCCTCGTGCCTTCGATGCTAATGCTTTGAGACCCCTCATCTCCTCCAACAGTTCGTCATTTGTCACTGCCCCGTTGCAATAATTGCCCTTCATGTAATGGCAGTAGTTCCGTAGCCCGTTTACCTCCTTCGTCTTGCCCAGAGTGGCTGCCTTCAGCGGCTCCGTCTGTGGAACATACCTAGCCACATTCGTCCCCGTCAGCCGATTATAAGTATCGACCACTTGTTGGAATCCAACGGCATCAGAAATCGCCCAGATAATCTGGTTGGAATACTTGCGGGGGTTCAGAAAGACCGCGTGCACTGCATCACCGTAATCATCACGGACTGATGTCCACGGGATACGTTCTGCGCTGTTATCTTTGCTGAGTGGGAAGATCTTCAGACTGAGGAATCCCTCAGAATCGGGAATAGTGGCAAATCCACCGAATGCCTTGCCGTAAGTTTCCATGAAACAGATATCCATCGCCCACCCAATATTGACTTCAACAAATGATTCAAACCCGGCCTTGCGACCATAGTGCGCGATAGCATTCTTGTTGTCGAACGAGAGAATGGAAACCTCGTCATTGGTAAGGCGGTTGGCTTGGGGTAGCCCTTGAAAGACAAAATACTGCACTCCTTGTCGGATAGCGGCATCAATGACAATTTTGCCCATGGCAGACTCTGGCGGTCCGACCTCGTTTTTGAAGTTCAGGTCGTCTGAGTCGGTGTTCATAAAGATACCCCAAGCTCCTTGAAACACAATGTCGAGCTCGGAAGCATTCCAGGAGTCTGCTTTCACCAGAAGAAAGCCTTGCTCGCGGAGTCGTCGGGCTTTCTCTGAATTTGGGTCCCGTGTGGTCAGGATCACCTCGAACTCGGGGTTGTCCTTCAGCGAGCGTGCAACGGAGCCACCAACCATACCGGTACCACCGATGACGACAATGGTCTTCTTTGGAGGACTCATGTTGTTTCGAAGATCGAAACTCAATTGTGTTGGGGGTTGCGAAGCGGGATGAGTCGATGGGACTGATGGGTATGATAGGTTTGATTGAAAATTAAACAGAGGAATCGATGGAACATTATCCAAAGACAATTGATCGAGATTGAGCGGACTACCATGGCTATATGCCCGTTATTCGGAACATCTGCCTCTCATAAAATGTGTGTAGAGGTATAATCCTCGCCTGGTGACCGAATCGAGCAAGTCCCTAGGGCCAGATTAAAAGTGGGGAACGGAGAGAAGGACAGTTTCGTAAGGAATACTCCTAGCAATAACCAACCCGATGGATTCTTCTAATGAGAATGAAATGTAAATTACCCGCACTGTATTATTGTTGTTATATCTTACCGAACGACTACCGAACGTGAGTTTTCTGTGGTAGAGTTGCCGGATTTCTCAAGAAATTAGGGGACCTGTCGTGGACATTGAGCTGGCGATGGAGGTGTGAAACCCGTATCTAGGTAACCACCTTGCACAGTTTCTAGAATTACACTTGATTATCCCACAGGTTGGGCACCGACTATAGCTACTTTACTCTCGTGTTTACCATCCAGTTTGGCTCGGATCCTAAATGAGAAGGTCAGGAGATGCTTAAGTGATATGTACCCGTCAACTTGCATCCTGTCTATGGCGCCTGCCTTATATGGAAGTAGATCCTACGGAAGTAACGGGAAAAGGTATGAATCATATTGACTGCTTTCTATTGAAGTTTCAATCTTCACAACGGCCACGCCAGTACAAAGGATAGGTTCCTTTGCAGGGGGGTGTTCCAGGCCCGAACTATGGAGTTCAATCAGTTCAATTTTATACATGGAGTCATATCAGACGACACAGTCGAACAAGGTTCTTTCACTACCATATATGCGAGATAATGGTTACACTAAACCCACTACCTTCTGTAGCTTTCCTACAGCTTGCTAGGGATGGGAGGGTCCGCCGGTTTCGGAATTTCCGTCAAGTACTCCTGGACATAGAGTGATACCTGATGGGCAAGGCCGAAGCTGAACGTGTATCCACCAGCTTCTTGTCCATATGCGTGGATAACCTTTTGCCCTTGAAGCACTTCCTTTTCCACGCGAACACCGCCATTTTGAGATTCGATGAAAGGGAAAACACCAACATGGTCTGCGATGAAATCATAGTCCTCCGGGTTTGGCGATGGGAAAACGCCCGGTTGATTGATATGCTGGCGCTTCATGATCTGTGCAAACGATCAGTATGTCTTGAGCTCAACGTTACATTGCTTGATCAAACGCACCAGATTTCGGTCATCCACGTTAGGCTTGAACTCGGTTGAACCCAATGTTTTGATTCCCCCGATGTAGACAGTTCCGTCACCACGAGCGAATGCGGTCGAATAGTACCCGTCCACTCCGCGACGAATGTACAGACGATTATAGTCCTGCATTCGAATGCGGACATTCTGTTGCCGGATCGAGTTAATTCGCGTCTCTTGGACATCCAAGAGCTTTCTCGCACCGAAAGCCGTGGCATTAATTAAGACATCATGACCCAGGCCCTTGAGATCGCGCAACGCCTTGACATACGTACGCTGAAACTTGACCCCCCGGTCTTCTAGTCTCTGTCGAAACCATGGGAGGAAAATGGGTGGTGTGATAACGACCGTCTGAAATTTCGTACCCCATTTTGCGCCTGGAGGCAGCTCTGAGGGAGCTAGGAACTGGAAGTCGGGGACCTTCCCCTGGTACCAGACGTCTGTGGGATCACCGATATCCATGACCTCGGTTATTCCAATCTGGCGAACTCCGGATTCAGGGTGTCGCTCGGCGATGCGCCACAGCTCGGAGAAGCTGTCCAACTGCATTTTCTGTTCTCGCGGAGGTGACGAATGAACACCCAGCCAGATGGCTCCTGCCCACTGGCTTACATATCGCTGATTCATAGGATCGCCGGGGAGAAACTCGCCCAGAATTGTTATGTCGGAACCTTTGGGTAATTGGCTGGCAATTGCCATGCCGGTGATTCTGAAGGGGGTTGGTGTTAGCACCGTAGGAGACATAGCATGGCGATTGAACAGTTACCCAGCACCCAGAATGGTGATTTTGGACATTGCGATGCAGGTTTCCTCGAAGTAAAGGCTGGTAAGCTTCGAGATGGAGATAATTCTATGTAATTTCTGGGGTTAAGAGCCAGAATTTAACCATCATGGACATGTTTGGAGAAACACTGACCTCGCTTACGAGGCAAAAGGAGCAACTCAATGTGACAGCAAGGGTTTCGAAGTCTGGAGCCACTGGGTATTACAGTAGGTGCTTTGATCTTGTTTGAGGGTGGGTTGAGGCCACTGAAAACATTTACGAGGCAGGATAAGACCGAGCTCCGGTACTTGCCAGATTGGGATAGTAGGCGAGGCGGCTGGACATCAATCTTAAATACCACCATGTATTTTTATTTTATGACCAAGATTCGAAGGCCAAACGAGAATTGTGAATTTTTAATATCCAGAGATTCAACTATCCGCAGACGGACACCCGGTTAACTGGAAACTCTGGCTGGGTTCTCGGCTCTGTCTCGAAAAGGGTAGCCAAGTTCGTCTGCTGAATGTCTTCAGGATCCCGATAACGCAGTTGGGTCCTTCGTCACCTTTACGGATAAGCATAGCCCTGGTCGTGCTTGAAAGATCCATCTAGATCATGATGAATAGTTATGATTATTTCGCTTGACAAGAGTGTATATGAGCCCAATCTACCTCTCGGCTACAGACCCTCTACGCCCTTGTGACTTGGGTTCAGTTATCCTGGCCGGACTTTATCGTCATTGATAAATTCCATATCCTTAAACAATTGTCCTCGCGTGCTCTTCTCTGAGACAGAAGCCATTCCAAGATAGACGGGCTGACAGTGGCATCGCAGTAGTGGTGCATGCAAACAATCAGGACCGCATTTGTCTCCTGCGTGCTTTTAAGGACTATCAACCCGGTTCAGACTTCGTTTGGAGTCTTAAAGAGGTATATGTCGATACAATAAGGGCCATGGCATTGTTATCTAATGTGGGTAATGCGGATGATGTCCTCCACCTCGTGGGGAAAAAAAGAGAACAGACACGGACCAATATGGAGTTCAGTCGCCTTCCTCTTTGGGATTCGTTTCGATACCAATTAAGGAAATGGGTGCCCAATAAATAATTTACTCTTATATAGCAACTACGGCCCTGCTGGGGAGTCTGCCCTGTCTCTATATTGGAACCCTTGATACGTTCATATTCTACCCTTTTCATACCACAACAACACCAATATGTCGGCTCTATCAGTAAAGATCACCGCCGCGAACGGGCTCACCTACGACCAGCCAGTCGGCCTATTCATCAACAATGAATGGGTCCCGTCCTCTAATGGCCAGAAGCTCGTCTCCATCAACCCAGCGTAAGCCGTATTTATAAAGCATCACCCCCGCCAGAGGTGACTTTGGCTAACCCGAACTCAGTACCGAAGCCGAAATCACGTCCGTCCATGCTGCAACGGTAACCGACGTTAACGCCGCAGTTGAGGCAGCACGGACTGCCTTTGAGTCTCCTATCTGGCAAAGTACTGTTGGCACTGTGAGGTCCAAGCTGCTAAATGCACTCGCCGACTTGGTGGAGTCCCACCAGCATGTCCTCGCCACTATTGAAGCCATGGACAACGGAAAGCCCTACAGTCATGCCAGGGGCGACATTGAGGAAGTCTTTAGTGTTTTGCGATACTACGCTGGGTGGGCCGACAAGCATTACGGCCAGACAATCGAGACCACGCGAGCAAAGTTTACCTATACGCTTCGCGAGCCAATTGGAGTCTGTGGGCAAATAATTCCGTTCGTTTTTCCTCTTCCCTGTTTCTTCTCTCCGCTATATGTAATATGCAGTGCTGATATGAGTATGTGTATGGATAGATGGAACTACCCCCTTGGCATGGCTTCATGGAAACTGGGCCCTGCCCTCGCGTGTGGGAATACGGTTGTGATCAAAGCGGCCGAGCAAACACCCCTGTCCATCCTGTATTTTGCCAACCTCGTTCGCGAAGCAGGATTCCCTCCGGGGGTAGTCAATATCATCAACGGCTACGGGTGTGAAGGTGGTTCAGCACTGGTCCAGCACCCCGAGGTGGATAAAGTGGCATTCACGGGGAGCACGGTAACGGGTAAGCAGATTATGAGCATGGCCAGCGAGACACTGAAGAATATCACGCTGGAGACGGGTGGGAAAAGCCCACTACTGATCTTCGATGATGCCCAGATTGCAAACGCGGTGAAATGGGCGCATTACGGAGTAATGGGGAATATGGGACAGATCTGTACGGCGACTTCGCGCATCTTTGTGCATGCTGGGATTTATGACCAGTTCCTGGAGCAGTTTGTGCAATACGTGAAGAAAGTCAGTGTCATCGGCGATCCGTTTGACGAAGAGACCTACCATGGTCCGCAGGTGTCAAAGGGTCAGCTCGAGAAGATCCTGGGATATGTGGATGTCGCAAAGAAAGAGGGTGCGAGGATTCTGTCCGGAGGTACTGTCCCTGATGAACGGCCGAACGGGAAAGGGTACTATTTCACACCTACTGTGGTTGTGGATGTGACTCCTGATATGACCGTGTACCGGGAGGAAATTTTCGGACCCTTCGCCGTCGTGGTCAAGTTCACCACCGAGGAGGAGGTGTTGCAAATGGCCAATGATGGTCAGTATGGACTGGCCGCAGCGCTCTGTACCAGTGATATTGTACGAGCGCATCGCGTGGCTGGCAAGCTGAAGGCCGGCATGGTTTGGATCAATTCAAACAACAACAGCGATTTCCGTGTGCCCTTCGGCGGGGTCAAGCAGAGTGGAATTGGGCGAGAGCTGGGACAGGCTGCTTTGGATGCATATTCCAATGTAAAAGCGGTGCATCTCAACCTGAACCTGGTGGAGGCTCTATAGGTTGACATTACAAGGATAGAGCTACCTTACTTTGTTGGAATACGAATATAGAGTCTTCTCAGTGGCAATGGCGTATTGTAGTGAGTTTGGGTCTCATGGAGGACCGCGATATAATTGATGTCCGGAGGTAACCCAGAAGTCCCAGAAGGCAGTACATGACATAACCAATAAATCAAAGGATATGAGACATGCACATGTAAGCTCGTCTTTAAGCACAACCGGTAGTGGTGTATATTCAAATGTGCCAAAGGCACAAGAAGAACTACAGACAATGCAGGGACATATGCAGTGACGAGAATCGACATCGGAAACCCATAGTCATGTCATTTACTATCCACAGTAGCATTGGCAATCCAGCCCATATTCTTTGGTAGGCTCTTGGGATCTCGAGTTGATGCAGTTGTCGGAAATCTATGGTCAATCATGATTGTCTCGGCGATGCAACGCAGGCCTTGGCAAACTTTGCATCGGCTATTGACTGTATCCGGAAGGTTCAAGATTCAAGATACACTCTCGACATCATCTGGCCAATTTCGGTATACCGGCCATCAGCATATAAGGGGGAAGGGGCCGCTTCGTGCGATAGTGGACATAATATATTAGAACGCCAGGTCACTGGTCTGCTTCGAGAGCATGGGTCTGGACCACATAGGGCGATCAATGGAGTATCGCGTGTCGTATCTTCTTCTTCTCGGCCCTCTTGTGGCCGTCTTCTACAAGTTCATCATCTATCCAGCCTTCTTTTCTCCACTGGCAAAGATCCCTCCAGCCCACTGGTCGTGTCGTTTCTGTTCAGTCTGGATTTGCTGGCTGAAATGGACCAGCCAGGAGAACCGCACCGTGTACCAAAAGCACATGGAATTGGGGCCCGCCGTCCGTCTAGCACCAAACTTCGTCAGTATCAACTCCTTCGAGGATGGATTGAAGAAAATCTATCAGGGGGGCTTCCCCAAAACAGTCTTTTACTGGCGCGGCTTTGCGATATACAAGTGAGTCCGCCATCGTTCTCCACTGCGATGGACACTTACCAACTCATCCAACCAGTACTGAAAATATCTTCACATTTGAAGATAACGGCCAACACTCAGCCCGGAAAAGAATTGTCTCTAACACATTTTCCAAATCGTTCGTGTTTTCTTCGCCCACCGCCCGTACAGCGACGAGGGATGTCCTGTTCGGCCGGTACCTCCCGATCCTACAAAAGGCCGCAGACGAGCACACGCCCGTCGAAGTCCTGGAGATGAACTACTCATACGCCATGGACACCTTTGTGCACTGGCAATATGGTCGTTCACTCGGGAGTAATCTATTGGAAGATGAGCGAGAGCGCCGACTGTATCTGGACGGGTTCTTTGCCCCTTACCCATACCTGTTCTGGCAGTACTACTTCCCCGGTGTCGCACGGTGGCTGCGAAAGCTTGGTTTTTATCTCATTCCGCGGTCCGTGGATACCAAGTTTGGTGCAATTGAAGCCTGGAACCTGGATAAATGCGACCGTGCCCAGCAATTGCTCGCCAGTAACCGGCCACTCGCTGTCGAGGACCAACCAGTCATCCTCAAACAGGCGATAAAGGCCATGAGTGACATCCACGCAGGACCGAAAGCTTATCCGCAGCGCTTGCAGGTTGCTAGCGATATGTTTGCGCATAACTCGGCCGCGTTCGAGACCAGCGGCAACACTGAGACCTATCTTCTCTATGAGATGTGTCGCAACCCACAGTGGCAGACTCGGCTCCGCGAAGAACTGCTTCGTCTAGTTCCGTCTCTGGTCCTGACTGATAAGAAGATCGAAGTCGAAGATATCCCTGACCCCAAGAGCATCGAGGCTCTGCCCATTCTCAACGCTATTCTCATGGAGACCCTGCGGCTTTGGCCGCCTGTGCCAGGTGGCCAGCCACGAGTCGTACCCCGAGAATGCTCGCTCGGCGGGTACAACAAAATCCCAGCTGGTACTACTGTCCAGTCATACGCGTATATCCTGCATCGCACGCCGGAGATTTTTCCCGAGCCTCATGCGTGGAAACCAGAGCGGTGGCTGGACTCATCACCGGAGCATCTGAACAGGATGCACCGGTGGTTCTGGGCTTTTGGTAGTGGTGGAAGAATGTGTATCGGCAAGAACTTCGCACTCTACTGTAAGTTTTTTTTACCTTACCCAGGTGAATTCCTTTTGGATCCGAGACTAATCCGTGGATTCGCGCGTATACAGCCATGAAGTACCTGGTTGCTACCATCTATAGCAACTTTGAAACCACGATTCATGGTCATGGATCCATGGAACTATTGGATTCGTATCTTGCAGGACCAAAGGGCCATAAATTGGAGCTTCTCTTCCACCGGGTGGATAAGGAGGAAGATAGTACTAGAAGTTGACAGGTACCCAGCCACAACTGGGCCAACGCCGACCCTACGTCTCTGGTTTATGAAGTAGCGTGCGATCAGCTAATCTATCGTGGGATAAAAGTGATAATGGAAAGAATCCTTTCCAGGAGCTAGTCCCATACAACTTGAACATATAAATAGTCAGGCAGCCGTCGTCTACCCTAGAGTTATTTCCGATGACATCTCTTGCATGATGGCACATCCATAATCCACCAAGCCCCATACCACCAACATACATGATATATTGCATCCCAAGCCAGTTAGTTTCCATATTCCGCTCCGGGTAACCTCCCTCACAGCAATCCGACCTTTTCATCATCCATAAAAACCGCCACGTTCGCGAAGCCAGGTCCAAACTGGAAATCCACCGTCGTCCCCTTCATCAAATACACAAAATCTCCCTTGGTGAGAGTGAAATGGTCGCCACCATGCACTTTCAATTCGAT
This sequence comes from Aspergillus sp. MEXU 27854, assembly GCA_019721355.1. Lineage (NCBI taxonomy): Eukaryota > Fungi > Ascomycota > Eurotiomycetes > Eurotiales > Aspergillaceae > Aspergillus > Aspergillus sp. MEXU 27854. The sequence goes on from JAGMTT010000001.1 coordinate 4,354,124, forward strand.
CCAGCCTTCGGTGACAAAGAAGAACTCGTCGCAGGGGTAGGTCAGAGTTGCGGTGCCAGTCTCGCGGGCAGCAGCAGCGACGATTTTGCCATTAGCGGAGCGAAAGATGACTGATTTCTCTCCGCCGTATTCAGGGAGCGGCTCCCATGGGAAGGAGGTATAGGGGCCGTAGGGGATCGCGGTGGGCGAGGAGGAGCCAGTCAAATTCGGAACAGAAGGTGCCATAGTGGTGATAGTTGTAGTTCGGTTTGGGCGTTGAGGGGAGGATTAGTATCGGTTTTGTTGGATGCATGATTCTGTCTACATTATAGCTATATATGAATCTGATTTATGCAGTAAGATGGCAGGAGGAAGAGGGGTTGGTGTGATAATTGACGTTAACACGTTAACTTTCGAATGGACCAACTGGGCGCTCTCCAGGAAGCTCAAATTGGTAAGACTTACCGTATGCGATGGCCAAGCGAAACGCTACTTTTGTTTGTCCCGCTTGTTTGTGGGGTCAGCTCCGTGGGCATTTGTTACCTATCTGATCACTCCTACTTGATAGTCTGCCACTGTGGAGTTGGTGAGTTGAGGGGTATAGCATCGATCCCGTAGGTCTCTCCGCCCAAAACGCCGTGACTTGCCTAGTTCCCACTGATGTCAATAGAAAAGTCAAATCGCCAATCAATTAAATTATTCTTTGTGCTCGAATGGGAGTTTATCGTGTTATTTCCTGATAAGGCTATCTATTGTGTTCGCCCGATAAAGGATGTAGAGCTCGCCAGACCGTAAATGCCCTTAACGTTATGTCTGAACAAACCAGTTCTATGCTACTTCATTGGACGGTATGTCATGCGTTATACCTAGTCCGATGTCTTGGTGATTTTTGTTCAAGTTAATTGACACGTTCACTGTTGCCCAAGTATCCCATCTCTAGTGATGCCCCCAAACCCCGAGACTTCAACGACCTACCAAAATTTAAAATACGTCCCGAAGCGCCGCGCACGCGACTGACTATAATAAGCATTCAGAACTATCAGCTCCTCTTCCGAAAGTTCACGACGCCCAGTCTGACAGTCTGCCGTGGCTGGATCCTGCCATTTTGTTCGATAGATGAACTTGTGCGCAATTGTAGCTCCGATAATGATAACAAGTCCCAATACATAGTTGAAGAAGTTGTACGCTGAGAAGCCAGCTCCATCCTGCAGTTGTTAATACTCTCCAGTTCAATATAAGGGATAGGGCGAACACACAAGAGGGTGGATTGCAGCTACTAGGCAGCAGACAAGAAGGAAGGTCGAGATGGTCAAAGATAATGCTGGACAAAGAGGGTAAAGTTTAGATTTCCACGCATATTCTTGTTCAAAGATCGTGCTTTGTTGGGCAAGGACTGCGGATCGGAATCTTGTGCTCGCCAGCGCAATTACAGCCCATACAACGAAAAAAGATGCGCTGGTGATGGAAATGAACCAGTTCAGCGCCTCTGCTCCGCTTTCTGATAGCCCCTCAGGTATTAGTGCCACGCCAGGTTGCCCAATCAAATAGAGATGTACGTACTGTTCAGCGCCAAATAGGTGAGAAATATTCCTACAGCCCCGGTAATCAGAAGTGCCCAACGCGGTCGACCTCGACCATCTAACCGTGCCAGCACGATAGGCAAGAGACCCTCTAGAGCCATTGTGCGAAGGACCCTAGACGGAAGAAAAATAGACTCTAGGGCGATTGCGACGATTCCGACAAGGATACCAGCGTTGATCAAATGCGGAAGTCCGTTGATACCAGCGTCTTGGACCGCAATAACGAACGGTGACGTAGCAGTCCCAGTACCACTGAGGAGTCGGTCGTCGTTGGAAGGCACCAGTAGCCCAACCATGACGGAAGACAGGAGATACATGAAAGCCAGACGAGCTGGTACCATGTTCGCAGCTCGTGCCATGGAGAAGCGTGGGGATCGAGCCTCGCTTCCTAGGAGCCCGATGAAGACTTGGTCACCGACGGCCCATAGGGCGAGAAGGGATGCATTGGCGAATCCCTTGAAATCATCAGCCAATTCCGGAAGCTGAAAGCTGAGAAATACTTACATGAAACCCGTTTTTGAAGGCAGGGAGCTCTGTCCACAATTCTCCGCTGTGCACATGCCCATTTGGGCCTGCGCCTCCGATCAGAGCGAGGGACAGCACGAGAAGAAGCATGAAAAGAACAATCTTGATTAACGATCCAATATACTGAACCCATGCAAAGTATGTTGTCGGAAGGGCAAACACGCTCAGGCATAGGATCAAGAAGATGGTCACTAGAGCGATACTATGGTTAGTTTATTGCCCTGCATTTCGCTGGCGTGGCAGGAGAGGTAGTTACACAGTGCTGCCTCAGGAATCGATCCCCCTGCCCAAAAGTTGATTAAAATCACAAAGAAAGAAGCCTCTGATGCAAAGATCGCGGTCCATCCTGGTGGTCCAACGTATTAATCTCGCCGGCCATAATCACTCAGTCAGAGACACTCACCTAGCCACTCAGCCACCCCAGCGCCAAAAGCCAAAGATGAGTCAACCCACCGCAGTACATAGTTAACAAAATTGCTGGATCCTGGAAACGCAATTGTCATCTCACTCAGGTTCTGCACGTTGGCCCAAACCCCCACGCAGACGATGAGGTAGGCCATGAATAGGCCTCCGGGGCCAGCACTTGCCAAACCCTTCCCCAGACCAATAAATATGGCACTGCCGGTATTAGATCCAAGAGCAATCACCTAAGGAAGTTAGCTTTGGTGTATCTTTTCTTTTCTTTTTTTTTTGGCAAGGGAATGAGCTGACATCAACTTGTCGTGGGGAAAATGACGGGTGTAAGTCGCCTAGAGAATCATCATGAGACACATCTCCAGCCTTCACACTTGGGGGCGAGTTGGTTGGTGGTTTCTTTTCTGTATCTTCACAAATTGTATTGCCCTGTTCTGCAGGGGTCGATTGAGCGGCACCATGCATTGCCTTGGTGCTCTTGGGTTGTTGGTCGTCAATTACGAGTGGGCTATGTGGAGTCCAGGGTCATATGTAAATGCACCACCGAAGCTGAACCTAGTATCCCTCTTATGTATCAAAAGATGATATGCAATCCAAGTGTCTTCGGTAGGACGATGGCATTTCGCTTACATTCCTAGAATGGAAACAGTCTTCTTATCAAGACTTGCAATCGCCCCCGAATCTCTTCACAGTTTATCTTGTGTGGAGCAGTTTCTCCAAAAGTCCCGTTTACGGAGTATCGGCTTATGTAGAAAGGAAACTGCCCGCGATTGCCAAATCCAGCATTGAAGCGATGGTTCAAACACTATGACTGGTGAAAGGAGCCCGATATCGAGACCGAAAGCCAGCGTGATAGGACAAGCCTTCATATGCTTGTTCGCCAGTAATGATTAGGGGCTATGGAAATCCACCCCAGACCATTTTCCAGATCAGCGCGTCGGGTACAATCACATAGGTCCTCTGGAGTATTACCCCACCGCTACCGCTCGTCTAAATGTCTATCATAAACATGGAGCGACAGCGGAGATGAGGCTTTCCTAATCGGGCGGCGACCCGAGACCCGAAGCATTAATGAACATCCGTTCCAGGCCCCGAATAGTTCGCTCTGTTGCTGGGTCTCCACTCCCGAATACCACCGAAAATTTCCAGATCCAGAGTCTACACGATGGGCCCAGAGAAGCAATGGAACTACGGGATATTTTGCATTCGTTGATGTTTCCCCTCATAAGGCCAAGGATGGCCATCGCTTCTCACCTCGGCCCCAAAGAACTTCACATACGCGCCCTGCCGGTATACGATAGAGAATCAATCGAGACTCTTGTATCCCCTGCGAAAGGAAGATGACTCGAGAAACACTTGTTGACGCGTTTGTCGTGGGAGCCGGCGTTGGGGGGATCTATTCGACCTACCGGCTCTCGCGTATGGGGTTGACCGTTAAATGTGTTGATATCGCCAGCGACGTCGGAGGGACATGGTATTGGAACCGGTATCCTGGAGCTATGAGCGACACAGAAACCTACCTATACCGCTACTCATGGGATAAAGAAGACCTGTGCGCCTATCCCTGGACGCACCACTACATCTACCAACCAGATATCCTCGCCTATCTACAACACATCGTGGAGAAGCATGGCCTGCGGAAATATATGCAATTCGACACCGAGATGCAATCCGCAACCTGGGATGACACGAATCACAGGTGGCGGGTCACCTGCTCTACAGGAGAGAAGATTTGTGCCCGGTATCTGGTCAATTCGCTGGGCCTGCTCTCCAAGGTGCACTACCCGGACATTCCAGGCATTTCATCATTTTCCGGGGAGCTAGTTCATACAGCCAGATGGCCAGAGGACCTTAACATCCACGGTAGGAAGGTCGGTATCATTGGGAACGGGTCCACTGGCATACAGGTGATGACTGCCATTGCGCCCATAGTTGGGAGCCTAAAGTCCTTCCAACGACATCCTCAATACTCTGTCCCGAGCGGACAAGGCCCGATTCCAGACGGCTATCGGGACAAGATTAACACCAACTACGACCAGATCTGGGACAACGTCTGGTCCTCGATGGTGGGATTTGGTGTGCCAGAATCCCAGCGCAAGACGATGGACGCTACCGCGGAGGAACGACAGAAAGCATTCCAGGAGGTCTGGGACCAGGGAAATGGTTTTCGGTTTATGTTCAGTGCCTTCGGGGATTTGACTACCAGCCGTGATGCCAACGAAGAGGCCTGCAAGTTTATCCGCAGCAAGATCGATGAAATCGTCACAGACAAGCGCAAAGCGGAGATTTTGAAGCCGAAGGACTTGTACGCCCGCCGCCCCCTGTGCGATACCGGATATTATCAGATCTTCAACCGGGAGAACGTGGATGTTATCGATCTGCAAGCGACCCCTATTAAGCAGATAGTCCCCCACGGAATCGAGACCTCCGACGGAACGGTTCATGAGCTGGATGTTTTGATCTTCGCCACTGGCTTCGATGCCATCGAAGGCAATTACATGCGTGTGAACATCACAGGCCGTGATAAGACTATCCAGGAGCATTGGGCGAATGGGCCCACGGCCTTCGGGGGAATTGCCTGCGCGGGGTTCCCCAACATGTTTATCGTTGCAGGCCCCCAGGGCCCGTTCGCCAACTTCCCACCGGTCATTGAGAGCGAGATCAACTTCATCATGGCTTGTATTGAACATGCGGAGAAAGCCATGGTGGAAGGGAAGAAGTGCACTAGCAATGGTGCGGCCATCACTGATGGCTCAAGTACCCACACGAATGAACATACATTGTGCAAGGAGGCGATGATTATGGAAGTCTCCGAGAACGCTGAGCGAGGCTGGATTGAGCTTTGTGATCGATTGGTGGAAGGCTCTCTGTTCACGACTACCGCCAGCTGGATCTTCGGGAAAAACATTCCCGGACGCAAGGCTAGTACCAATTTCTACTTTGGGGGCTTAAAGAACTATCTAAAGTGGGTGAACGGGCAGATATCGGATGGTTTCCCTGCTTTTATTCATCCTTGAGTGACACGTCGGACGTATCAGAAAGAGACAAGAATGCACAATCTTTATTGAATATCCGTAATATATCTTGACGAGGGGCTTGGACCGCGCAGAAGGAGTGGAACGCTTTATAGTTGTGATGTTGACTTTTATACCACTTAGCCAAAGGCCTTAACGCTGGTGGCTACTGGTGGCTGCTGGTAGCTTGATACCTAACTGATAGGAATCAATATGGAACCCGTCTAAATTTTAGAAACTCGTAGAATCCTGGTAACGCGATCTCGCCTAGCGTGTGGTCGTTTGATCAAACGGAAAGGAATTTCATATAGTCCACCTACCGCGGAGGTAGAGAGACCATCATCTTGTCATCTTCAACATCATCTTTCAATTAAATCGTTTTATCCGTATCGTCTACATAAGCATACCAATGGTACTTACTATCCAACGCCACCTCAAGTATCAGCTCCCGAAATGGCCAGACTTTCCTGTTAGGCTGCAATCTCCTACTACAACTACTATACATAACAATGGTTATCCTCATATCAGTAGCATTATATTGGGTATTAAGCTACCAGCAACCCCCAGCGCTGAGCTTTTCGCCAAGTGTTATAAAAGGTAACATCAAGGCTTGGTATATCTATGGAGTATGTATGCTGCCAGTACGAAATTGAGTATCTTGTTTTCCTTAAACCAATAAGACGAACTGATATAAAGATACGTAAATATCCATGTCATGGAGGCTTCTAAATGCGTGATACTCTGGTTACTGGTGCTGCCAACATCTTCAATTCAGTCCCCTCAATTTCCGGGAAGCCTGCCATCTTCATTGATTCCGTATCCGCTGCCATATCCTGCTCCCACTTGGCCACTGACTCCTCGAACGCAATCAGGTTTTCTTTCTCTGTCAGGTCAATGGGCGACTGGTTGTGACTGATCTGCCGCATCTGCACCCCAGCAACAGTCTCTGTCATTCCGTAGTCATACTGGCTCAAACCATTATCGAGAGCGCCCGTACTCACTCTTCCGGTCAGGATCTCAAGGGCAAGGAAAGGTTCCGCACAGAATGGCCGGGCCATGCCCACGCCATCAACTGTCTCCAGGGCGGCCTCCATCCCCTGCACGGTGCGAAAGCCTCCCGTAACATAGACGTGCGTCTGAGACAAGACAGGCGTCACAACATCGGCAAACTCGATGAAGAAAGCCTCCCGACGGCGAGTGGACTCCCGCTTATGCTCAAAGGCTACATCTTCATAGGTGCCGCCTGAAAGTTCCACAAAGTCAAACTGCGCCTCCGTCTCGAGAATCTGACAGAGCTCGCGGCACTCGTCTGGTGAAAATCCCTCTTCTTGGAACTCGACCGAGTTCAGCTTGATGCCGAGGATGAAGCCCGTCGAAGCCGGGATCAACTCGCGAATCGAGCTGGCAATTTCAAATATAATGCGGCTGCGGTTGTGTATCGAGCCACCATACTCGTCTGTCCGTTTGTTGCTTGCGCGTGACAAGAACTGTGCTAGTAGGTAGCCGTGCGCGCCATGCAATTGCATCCCGTCGAATCCGGCTCGGTGGAGGAAATGAGCGGCATGCGTAAAGGAGGCGACTATTTCCCTAATCTCTTGATAACTGGCTGGATGTGGCTTTCCAAACCGCATGCCCCAAATCTCCTTTTCTATCTGAATGTCGGAGGCGGAGACAGGGTTGGGTGATAACAAGATATTGACCTGCCGCCCTGGGTGGGATACCTGCGCAAGTATCAAGCTGCCATGTGCCTTAGCAGCAGATGCAAGCGCTTGAAACTGTTCGAAGCGCTCGCCGGAGAAGGTTGCGTCTGCTGGGATAATGGCGTTCCCCGGGGCCTCCAGGTTGATGGTGTCGATCATGACATTGCCCGTTAGAATGGTTCCAATTGCACCCTCTCCCCAGCGTCTGTAGAGGTTGACCAGTTCGTTGGAGGGGATGCCGCGGGAGTTGGTGTCAACCGGATCCCACGACGACATTCGTTCTGTCATGGCAGCCTTTAAGAATCTGTTTGGAGCAGTCCGCTTGGCGAAGCTGAACTGGAGAGGCTCCGCGAGTCGATCGGCCTGGACTTCATTCTTCCCGAAACGTGTTGCGACCATTGTACAGAGTATATATATATGTGCGTGTAATATGCGTATCGTTGGGCATCTGTGTTGAGGAACCAGAACTGTTCATCCTCCAGGTCTTATATATTGTTGCCAACCTTGCTCCACCAGGAGGGGTCATCTATGATCAATTCACCCAGTTTGCAACAAGCCTTCGTGGACAAGGATTCTCCACCTCGCAACCTCGCATAATGACCCAATCCGGAAAGTCTCGGTAACGGTTTAAATGGAGCACCACGGACTTGCCCCCTATAGCTGTTAACCCCCTCCGCCACCCAAAAGAAAAAAAAAATGAAATTAAAATAAATAAATTGGGAACCATTGCTATCTCCATCCGCCGACGATAACTTCACGCGCGAGCAGAGGCGTACGTCAGGTGGCGGAAAGTGCTCTGTAGGAGGCGTGCCCTTGCACTGTGACTGCCAGACGCTCTCGTCTTTGATCTGGCATTGGGGTTCCGTGGAGACACTCTGGCTCGTCAGAACACAAGCCGTCCCAAATGCTAGGTAATCCGATGAAGCATTCGAGCGTACCTGGGGAACATGGTCTCACAATTTGGCCAGACCCGCATCGGAAAAAATTGACATTGTCGAAGTGGTGGATTTCGTCTGGGGCTTTCTTGGGCGAAAAGCATTCTGTCGGGCTGCAGGTGTCTCTTTTTACTGCGCAAATGACAGCTAAAGTGGACTGTAGCAGGGACTTGAATTCATCTCAATCTACGCTAGAAAGGAGCCTTTTATAAAGGGCCAGTTAACGCGTATGCACTCTGAATGTATTGGTCTACAGGCAAGGTGCGGGGGCTGAGCGGCTCAGCAAATTTGTATGGGCGGTTTAGTTTTGGCATAAATTATCGGGCACCCGCGTTTGACACATTCCTTGCTTCTAGTCTTCCAGATTGGCTAGAGGGTCTGGTGAGGCAGTAGCTACTCTAATGCATATGACCGGTGACCGATATAGATTGATTTTATTTAGGAAGGTGCGGAGCTGTTGCATATATAAAATAGTATTATATTGACCGATGTACTCCGCATAGGTGGTGGGTGGGTCGATTCCCCGCTATGATTACACGATCAGAAGATGGGTCCCCCTGCCAGCTTAAAGCTATATCCAATGTACAGGATAGAGGAAGGAAAGATACAGGTAATAGTAACCACCTAAAACTAGCTCCTAGTTTTCTAAACTTGGTTACCCGATAAAAAATACTTAAATATAGAATATTTTATCGTTTATTTTTATCTTTCTCTCACGATGTGGCGGTTAGCAGGTGGCCATTTTCAGCGGCACTCGATGCCGTTTTACTTATGGTTTTCCTTACTAACCCTGCCCTCGTCTCCCTCTTACATACTAATTCCCACGGCCTCCGAAGTTTCTGTGCACGCAACGCCACAGCGTCTGGTACCTTATCTATTTACATACACAGTGGGGGGTAAAAAGTCAATCAGGGTGTTAACAAATCCACCGTACCCACAATGGCTTTGCTACTAGGGAGTAGGGTTGAGGAGGAATGAGCAACGAGCTTGGTCGGAGGCGACGAAGTTATTTTCGGACCGGTATCCAGGCCGGAGCCGGGACTTTATCCATATAATTCGGAGTACGACCCTCAAAAAAAAAAAAAAAAAAAAAAAAAAAAAAGGCAAATTGACACAGTATGCGTCTTCGCCACTTAATTTGTTTCCTTGTTTCCAAACCTACAGAATGCGATAGTTGTAGGATGACAGAGTCGCGGATGCGGCGGCCGACAGCCATATTATGCTTGACACGACGCCCGAGTGAACAGCAGATGGGTGGATATATCAAACCTAAAGGAATCCAGATCATCTCCGACTCCCAAACAGAAAGATTCAACCTTCCCAGGGGAACTGCTCCCTTCCCAAGAGGACTTGCACAGCAACGTTCTAGACCCCACCTGTCGTCTATTCAAATCCAAAGACTCCAATCGTTGAAGACTGTCTTCTCGAGGATGGCTGCACCTTGCATCGTGCATGCCTTGGACATGAAGCTGACCAGAGATTTCTGCGAGGAGATCAAGGCACTGGACATCATCCATCCATTCGCCCGTAATGTATAACGGTCATGTTTCATTCATTATTTGGAGTATGTATTTCAGAAAGTTGATGCATAGCCCAAGGTTGACTTTCTTTGCTTGTAATCGTCTTCTTGCCCGCTTTCCCGCAATTGTTCGCTGATTCGATACAAGTACAACAGCAGCATTTATCCCTTGCGTTAATATTCTAGGACAAACGTACCCGCATTCCTGTATAGCGCAAATTTCCTTGAGAGATGCATGTATATGCAAGGGAATATAATGCAGGCGTATCAAAAGTCGGGTCAGGGCACAGGATGCATTGTAGACAGATCGTCTTGCAATCATTGGATATTAGCAATCCTTACTTCCAGAACATACGCCTAGACTCATTCCTCCCAAAACATACATAAGCAAAAACAACGACAGCAATTAGTGTTACTGCGGCTCATATATAATACGACTCCCCGGAAGGAACCAGCAAGAAAATATAGGCCAACAGAAAATTGTGAAACGTGGAGAGTACAAGTCATCTTTTAGCTCTGCTCTGCCCTCGACCTCCAACATGACCAAACAGTTACAATCTGAAGTAGTGTCTGCACCTACCACCAGCTTCGCTGCCCGGTACAATCGCATTGACAAATTCACCGAGGAATTTGCCGAAACTCTTGTCAAATTATCAGGAATAAGCCATTCTACCCTTGAACCTCTAGTTGTGTTTGACAATGCATGCGGAACCGGCGCTGTGTCGAAAGTCCTTGCCCAGACATTGGGTAGGGGAACTGACAAAACATGGCGTTTAACCTGCGGTGATGCGGCGGAGACAATGCTTGCATATACCAAACAAAGAATAGACGAGGAGGGATGGTCTTTTGCTGAGGCTATGATCATTGATGCTCAAGACACTGGACTTCCCAGTGGGAAGTACACTCATATTTTCACAGCTTTCGGTAATAACTTCTTCCCAGCCTGTGCCTGCTTGAGTGGATGTGTTAGGTGTATACGTCAAGTTATTCAGGATGCTGATGGCCCTTGTTGTGAAATCTACAGCCTTTAATCTTTTTCCAGACCCAGGAGCTGCTTTGAGAGGTAACTTGTACGATCAATCCTTTAATTTATCCATTGCTTACCTTGATCAATAGAATGCTTTCGACTCCTTCAAACGAAAGGCACTCTCGCAATCTCGCTTTGGAAGAAATGTAAGGGGGTCCCTTCAAGAGTACAGATCCTCACAGAATGCGTTGGTCCACTAACATCCGCCCTTTTCTTTAATATCATTCAGGCAACTGGTTTGAAATTGTCAAGGACGCCCTGAGCTTCCTTCCTGGAAATCTTCCCTTACCCGCACAGCAGGACGAGATCAGTTCACTGCACAAGAAGGGCTGGGACTCAGAAAGCTGTATCCGGGGGTTTCTGGAGGAGGCTGGGTTTAAGGACGTTGATGTCTCTACTACTGAGAAAAAAAGTGTCCTTCCCCTGAGCGAGGTTGCGGACGCTTGTCAGATGATAGCCCCTTTCGTGGTCAGTCAATTCTGGACGGAAGAGCAGCGCAATCGGTATGCCGGGATGGTACCAGAAGCAATCAAAAAACATCTTGCTGAGAAGTTCGGAGAGGGCAAGCCCGGATTCCTGGAGGCGCAGGTGATTATTGCCGTCGCGAGGAAGGGTTGAATTGTAATTATGTCAACGACTGCAACCAGAACAGAATGGCTGGATGGTGTCATCTACCCTGGCGCCTCGCGAATGAAAGCTACATGAAAGCTATTTCCAACGATATCTGTACCTCTTGTGGCTCTCTTATACATAATCTCCTGCTTTGGTCCATCAACGGTGCCTGACCCTTTTAGGTTATCTTCCACTCCTGTTCCTACCTTTTAAGTATCTGCTTTTGGATGGCTGTCTTTTCGTACAAGATACAGAAAATTCCGAAACTAGATTCCATATCGTATATACGAGGCGTGCTTTTCGAAACCTCCTACTACATATAGAAGGCGCGCAGTGACCGTCACTGCCTATACAAACTCCGGCCGCGGAGAGAGTGAGGGTTACATACTTTACCTACTGCTAGCCCGATCGAGCTACTACCCGTACTAAATACTCCTAGAACCGCCCTTATATCACTCTTATTAGTTCCTATACTATATCCTAACTAGGGTCTTCCCTATATAACCTATTACTGCCCCTATACTACCTATTATTTCCGATTATAGGAAGTAACGGGCGTTTACCTTCTCCTATTATTTTTTTATTTTAATATTCATAACACGGTCGCTGTAACTTATCTAACGGTAAAATCTCCCGTAATCTATATTAGGGCCTTTATATAGGACCGCTATTTAATCGACCGATTATTAGTATAGTCCTGGAATAGAATCCAGGCAGTCTACTGGTAGGTTTGTCCGATGCGGTGCACCCGGCTAATAGATTATAGAATTAAAGGTAGCTTAATCGCTAGTTCGATAAGGGCCAAAACGCTTCTGTAGCGCCCAGACTCGAATTCCCCATGACGTGGAATCATGGAATCGTCTCGAAGTAACCCGCAGTGTAGTTTAGGCATTCTAGGTTACTATACTCGCTTTTACGTTTGCAGAACGAAAGGCACCTGTCATATAGATTTATGGTGGGACAAGGGAGACTTTAAGGTCGAATTCGATGACAAAGATAAGTTAGCATTTTAGAGGGCCATTGGATCGCGAGACGACCTCCAACGATCCAAAATAATCGTAGGAGGTACTCTGAATATACGCTGGAAGGTCACCAGCGCCTCTTTGATCTCTCTAATTAAGTGCACCGCGAGCATATGGAAGCCTCCTTTGAGGGCGGCATTCTCAGCACCACGGCCATAAAAGCCGGAAAGCTCTCCTTAAAGAGCACACTATCGCTACCTGAGCATGTCGTCCCTTGTAGTATCGAATACTACACCTGATTTCTCTATTTTTGTGCACGTTCAGACTTAATATTTTTATTAGACTTAAAGTCCAAACCTATTTGTAGCTCAATATCAGGCCGGAGCTTCCTCTGCGAAAGTGCTGAGAGATGTAAGGTACATAATTCATACAAATAGGGAAACACCTTCGACTCCGAATAACGACCGATGTCGTGCCGAGCAGTATCGTATACTGATTGGACGAGAATTTTGGCAGCCTCAAGTCAGAATAAACGGATTCTTGGGTAGAATAGTTTTATTAAGAAAGCATAATTAACGGGCCTAGGATCTAGCTAGACCTTGGCGGGATGATTTGCCACTGGAGCGGAGCTGGAGTACCTTTAATTATACTGACCTCTATACTGCAAAGACGCTTAACGATGCCTTAGGATATAGTCGTCTATATAACATGATAGAGATTGGAGATCCTCATACAGCTCTAGGCAAGCGGTGGGCACGAGATATCAACGCTCAATTGTCCAATGGCACCTTTCTCTGCTAGGTCTCTGGACAGCAGGTCTATTATGCCTGCACAGAATAATCATGCAGTATGTATAGCCCAGCAGAGTCTAGGCCCGACGGGCTCTCAAGAACATCCAGCCACCAGAGGCTTGAGCCAACATCTGAAGACATTAAAAGCAATAAAAGCACCTAAAGAGTTGGTCTCTGATTAAAGACCTAAGAAACAACCCGCGGCCAGGTTGACATTTTCGAGCATTGGTTGGGATCAGGCTTACATAAGAGCCTTGCCAATTGTCACATGACTAGCCCACCTACCAGTAATCTACGATAGTCGCTTCCTTAGAGAATGACAACCATCTTACACATACCATTACACCAATGCTGAAAGCTTGCAACAATGGGATACCTTAAAAATAAGCCTCATGACGTACGGACCCAATCCCTTGAGCGAAAAGTATGGAGCTAGCCGCGTCGTCATAGACTGTTGTTCCTTCGCCGGATTCTTGCCACACTGCGCATCAGACGACCAGTCCTAATTTATACACGTTTGGCATGGGATGTCGTAGCATCACTGTAAATTCTTACCAGAAATTGATCTTTTCGCACTGTTCGCTCAAGGAGGTTGACAATAGTCCTATACTTCTCGAGGGACTAGACCGAGTCGGCTAAAAGACAAAATGGCTCCGAGCATCAAATCTAACATGACAATGTCGACACTTATTCTCATCGCGATAATTACAACATTAGCAGCCAGCGCGAACTGGACCTCATTTCAGTCTGTTAGTCTATTCCTGATTCGTTAAGTCACTGAGTGAGAGCTATGCTAATCTATAAGTCGAATTAGAGGCCAGACATTCGTGTACCTATCCTCCATGTGGAAACGAACGAGGCCAACTCGGTGACACCAGGTTACATATTTGTGGCTCCATATAACTCAGATGCCAATGGTCCTTTTATTTACGACAATGATGGTGTATGTGCAACCCAATTTTGGCCTGACTGAGAGGGCTAAAGATATCAGAATCTTATATGGAGTGGAGTTGGTGACCCCGCCGCTGAAATATACCATAATCTCCATGTCTGTGGCTTTAAGGGAGTAGACCATCTCTGCTTCTTTCAGGGCCGCCAACTTGGGGGATATGCCCGGGGAGAAAATATTATCTTGGATGATACCTATAGCCGTGCTGCTCTTATCCAGAGTGGACACGGGCTGATGCCGAGCGACATGCATGAATTTTCAGTCATCGATAATAGTACAGCAATCATGTCCATTTATCAACCGCGCCCATACGATCTGGAAGCATATAATGGTCCTCCGGGTTTGGGATGGGTTATGGATGGTGTCTTCCAAGAGGTTAATATCACAAATAACGAAGTCCTATTCGAGTGGAGATCGCTTGATCATATCCCTCCGTCGGACACATACATGCCGCTTGGTTTAAGCAACGTGATCGGAAACGGCGAAAGCGAGGCAACAGCCTGGGACTATTTTCACATCAATTCGATTGACAAAAGTAGTATGGGCGACTACCTAGTTTCCGCAAGGCATACCGGCAGTATATATAAAATTTCTGGGGAGGATGGATCTGTGAAGTGGAGTCTGGGTGGTAAGCGATCTTCGGTCAAACTGATGGATTATAATTTTTCAGCGCAACATGACGCTCGCTTTCGGGGTGAAAACGAAACTCACACAATTCTATCAATATTTGATAACGCAAGTGATGGTCAAAGGACGACTTCGCCGACTTCGTCGGGAAAGATCATCAGTATCGACCACGCCACCAATATCTCTACGCTACTCAAGCAGTACCAAGCTCCCGACGGAGGAATACTTTCGACAAGCCAAGGATGCCTTCAGACATTGTCTAGTGGCAATGTCTTCATCGGATGGGGACACATTCCTTCGATCTCCGAGCATACAGAGGCTGGAACACCTGTATATTTCGCCACACTGCTGGGTCTCGATGCGATGAACTACAGGGCTTTCAAAGCCAACTGGTCTGCGCATCCAATCGAACGTCCTGCGCTCTATATCTCTTCACCTTCGCCAACCAGCGAAACTACCTTTTGGGTCAGCTGGAATGGAGCAACCGACGTGAGGTTCTGGAACTTCTATGCTGCACCTGCTGGCTCCGACCGATTCAAGCTCCTATCAAGGACAGATAGTCAAGGCTTTCAGACCACCTTTACCAGTTCCGACCACCATTCTCAGGTGTTTGCGGAAGCCTTGTCGGCAGATGGGTCGAGCTTGGCGAATTCGTCAATCGTGATGTTGTGATATACCTGTCGCTGGAGGCTGCTGTCATTGACCTTACATATACGAGGCGCGCAGTGACCGTCACTGCCCATACAACCTCTGGCCGCGTAGAGAGGGAGGGTTGCGCACTTTACCCGCTGCTAACCCGATCAAGCTATACCTATATTAAATATCGCCGGAACCGCCCTTATATCGTTCCTATCACTTTCTAAGCTATATTCTAATTAAAGTCTTCCCTATACTACCCGTCGCTGCCCTTATATTACCTATTATTTCCGTTTATAGGAAGTAATAGATATTTACTAACTTTTATTATTTTTTTATTTTTATATATATAACTTAGTCGCTATATCTGTTAGGGGTTCTATAGGCCTAGTACGGACTGTAGGTCCTACAGGCCCTGTACGAACCATAGATTGGAGCTCGGCAGGGCCTCGCATATAGGGGCCCCGAGGAAGGCTTCCTCAGGAACCCCCCAGCTCTGCAGACTGTAGGCATTCTGCCGCCGTACACCGCCCTGCTTCCCCTATTCGTTGACATCTGACCGCTACTCGACTTCTTGTTCTTTAGCTATTCCTTCTTGTTTGTACGGCACGCTTAGATAGGAAGATCCATCTTTGTTCGTCCCATAATACAATGGGTCTAAACACGTTTGGAGTCTCTGTGGGGGAGCATTTCTTATAGGTCCTAATTTTCTATAACTACGGTAGGTTCCAGTATATACTATTCTGAATCTCCCAGGTTCTTTTAGGAAATAACAAAAAGAGGTTTAAACAGCTCTACGCTAGTTCTAAGATGTGGCTAAATACCGCCCTAACGGCGTCACAGGATACTTCGACACAGTATACGGCGCTCTGGAATTTATAGAGTCGACGCTACTCTAGGCCCGCAGAGTCTAATGGCAGTTTTCTATTAATAATAATGATCTGGTCGATCGATTCCAGGATATACTCAGAGTAAGTACGAGCTACCTAGATCGAAGGATTAAATATCATGATTACGCTTTTCGATATAATTAATGCATATCGGCCATGCGATTTCCGTTTCAACGACTAACGGATAAAGGGTGGTCACATCTCGAGGCCTCGTTAAACAACTTTCAACTACTTCCGCCCCCCAAAGAGATTATCGGGGTACTACACACGAGCGTGCACGTCGGATCCTTCGTTAATCAGGCGATTCACGGGGTCATAGCTGCCCGGAAAGACGGCCTGGCTAAGGACCGTGTACAGCGGTCGTGACGGGGATCACTGCTATCAGTGTACCGGTGAGTGATACTATCGTGAACCGACGCCATGCTTTCAAGAAGTAAGTACATCAGCTTCTCGCCATGCGCAAGATTCCTGCCAAGCCAGTCGCCACTATTGCCGTCAGGACACACCCCGTACGAATACAGGTCGACAAAAAAAAATCCGCCGCGGCCAGATTGCTGTCTTGTCTCGAGGAGACCGGGCATGTAGTATCCCAAGCGGAGGGTCGGTCTCCTGTAGGAAAAGGACCATCACAATATTGCCATACTGGCAGGCCTCTCTTAGATCCGGCTTGGCATCCAGCTGGGTGTCTTCTTTACATGACTGGAGACATTCGACTAAACAGCAAGGGACCTGAAGCCCAGAGTGCAGTCATGACTTCTATTTTATCTAATTAAGCATCAGGTATTTAAGCGCCTTATCTAGTGTGCTCGCTCTGCCCTGAACACTCTAATTTTTTCCCTCTGCCGATATTATCCGCCGCCGACTCGAAAGCCTCGTTCGCGAACGGCAGAAACAGACTCTCTAGATGCTTCCCTTAGAAGTCAAGGTATTAATTGCGCTAGATTGTAGGATATTTCGATTCTCACAGGCGTTCTTAGCTATAACTAGTTATTTTACCGATGCTGATTGGTGTCAAACTATGGGATCGCTTAAGCTGCGCGACCTGCTAATGTAGTAGTTCAAGCACGAGGTGGATTTGAATCGACTAGTCCGAAGAGGTGACAAAACTTATCCTACGAGTGAGACAACTCCTGGGAACTAGCAGTGGTAACACTTGATGGCTATCAAAGATAATGAGATCAACGAAGAACTAAATTCTAAGTACACGGTAAAAAGGCGTCTTTTTATCCTTTTGATCCATCGGTGGTGGCACTGTAGCAGATGGTTGATCGTTGGGATCAATGTCTTGCACAATGGAGCTACCACAGGTGGTGGCTAATTGGTAGTTGTTGGGCGCTAGATAATCAAGGACGTAGAGGTACATATCCTCGATTTGCTAGTGGCTTTGCCACTCGGGCACGGCCTGCTCACTATTGGGTGAGGAGAGCGCGTTTCTTTGTTGTGGAGGTATGGTTGGTTGTGGTTGCCAAGGGTTCTGTCTGGTCAGCCCAGCCTCAACTGGCTGATTGTTATCAGTGCATCACAAAGCCCAGGAAATCAGTTGGGTAGCTGACCTCCATGTGGACAAATTTTCATCCACTGGTTTAGCCAAATCGCGAATACTTTGATGCAGATTGTTGTTCTTTCTTTCTTTCTTTCTTTCATTTTTTTTTTCCAGCTACAGTACGCTAGACCACCCAAGAAACCAAGGAAATAAACAGGTTCTAAAGTTTTTCGGTCTGATTTCTACCCTGCTAAGGAATACAAATTCGCTAGTTCCAAGAGCAACCGGTAGAGGTAAATAGACATGTCGATTTCGCGAAGGACTTGGTGTGACCAGTCGGACCCCGCGTGTGCGATCTCGGCTGATAGCTGCTCGCCTTCTGGATCATTGATGAGGAAGCTTATCAGAGCCGGGATCTCCTCCATTTCCATCGTGATAGGAATATAATGTGCCCATGGTATTAGCCGATCGTCATGCCATTCTTCGAACCATGTCTGCTTCAGGACAACGGCCTGTCGAGATAAAAGGCGGTAAAAACGTGTGCTCATGCTATTCCCATCCAGGTCAAACAGGTAGCGATAGTATTGCGTTGTATCCTCAGGTTCGAATGAGGCGGCGCCAAGCTCCAACTCCATATCCTTGCAGGGGCTGTCGTCACCATCATGGTCACATTGAAGGTAACGCCCCATATGAACATCGAAAACGTCTTTGAAGAGCAGAACCTGCTTGTCTTCTGGAGCTTGAATATTTCCAGTAAGATAACGACTCGCACTAAGCGTTTTAGCAGCATTTTGGAGGGTCTGAGCAAATGAAACAAAACGTTGTCGATGGCCCTGCTTCCAACTAAACTTTGACACTCTGCCGCCCGTAGAGGAGCCACGCCAATAGATGACCGGTTTCTTGTCCCAAAAAGACAAAGTGTCTGACTCAACGAGAGAGTGTCCGACATAGCATGGACACGGTATCAGAACATCTCGAAATGCCGTCATTCGACCGAAACTTAGAATTGGAATAAGCGAATGGGTGTACGACATAGTAGCCGGTGACTCAATCATAGCATGAAACTTCCCAGGTTCAGAATACCTGCAAACATCTTTTTCATCATCAAAGTGTCGCCTCAGCTCCTCTGGAATTTGTGTGCATGATTCCTTAACGAGTGCTTCAATCGATTCGCCAGTTCTGTCTTGAAATTCAATTTGATCAGGTCGGAATCCAGACTTGCTTAGTATCCGAGGTTCGTCGATGGTACTCATATAGAAAGTCAGATTGGGCAGCGCGCGCACGAATGGAGTTAGTAAGTGTTCCCAGTGGTCATCATACATATAACCCTGGGACGTGTTCATCTCTCCATCCCTAATAATGACACGCCTGGTGTGCGGCCAATCTTCTCTCTGTTCATGGAGCTGTTGAAATACCTGTTGCCCGTCGACTGTTCGGTACGGCGCTAGATCACGATCTATCTGATCAAAATCATCGATAATTTTGGAGTTGTGATCGAGAGCGAACTGGACCCATTCTGAGAAACCTGCCGGAGGGTCACGGCGATAACGGCGTTTGTATTCGGCCACGGCCTGCTCAGGGGTCTGGGATTGATCTTTGACTAATTGCTGTGCCTTTGCCTGGGCAGCTTGGATCCGACTCTTGATTGTTGCTGGGGAATAGTCCTTGCCGTTGGCGTACTTATGGTGCGACGATGATTTTGTGGAGGACTTCCATGTGACGGAAAAGTCCGCGACGCGAGTGTGGAACAACATGTGGACAGACTGCAGGATGAACAACAGAGCCAGGACAACAACAAAGGGTTTCAGACTTCGAGCAGGCAGACTGAGGCGGAAGAAAGGAAACGCCATCGCGCTGTAACAGCCGACCAGTCTATCGACAATACTGGCAATATTCACTTGATGGCTCCCAATATCCGACATTTTCAAGGGAATGCTTTAATTAAATGTAAATTAACACATATGACGTTATAACCCCAAGTTCGCTGTAATCGTGTGTCGCAGATGTCTTGACGTCAGCGCGCACCATGTAAAGACCCAGTACAAGCTCCCCATCTTCGTTCATGTCTTTCTCACATGAACAGCTCACGTAAATGTGTCGAACTACGCAGCAAGGTTTTCAGGTGGATCGATTGATCCATAATCTAATTCATTCCGACTAATTGAACAGGCGTAGTACCGCAGCTAGTAAGAAGAACATCGGCTATTTCTCATATATTTGATAGCTTAGGAGGCGCTCCACGTCGATCTAGTAATGGAATATATCGTATAAGCGATTCCTCTTCGTTTTAAGTTAATTTATAATTATTAGCACGTATTTCTACTCGAAAAGTATGGCCTTGTAATCGTCTTCGCAGTATTATACGTAGAACGTTGTAAACGCGTGCTACCTCAGTAATAGTGCGAATTTCTTGATTTTTAAAAGCAGAGATAGCATGTAAAACTCTACCCTCTTATTTAGCTGAAATTGTTGAATTTTGACGCGCTTTTAGAGGCATGGTAGGTGGTTGAATTGGGAGAGGTTTTCAGTCGCGACTAAAACGCGGTGAGGTGGCAGCTCGTTTGTGGTGGCCGCTCACTAGTGAAATACGTTATTTAATTGTTTGCTTACAAAGATAGTAAACTCCCCAGCCAATAGGTCCAAGTCCTACCTTAAGCTTCTTATAGTCCTTATTATTCAATTGCTAATTTCCGCTTATTTTAAGAAATGTGTGAGTCTATGTTGACGAAAAACAATCTAAGGCTAGGCGAAGTGTACTATACGATCTGAAAGGTTGATGATAGAGGAAGAGGATCGTTTAAGCAAGCTGAAAAGGGGGAGTGAGGGCTTACTGTCTATATTCTGTTTAATATGGTGCTAGGATCCAAAGATATGCTGCGATGTGGATGCCAAACATCCTGGGTGTATTTTTTCCGTGAGGGAATGGATGTTGCGACTGTGGACATTATCCCATACATGTCTGCCTTCCCTTTAGCATCGAATGCTTGAGAGTGATACTCTGATCACCAAACGCCAGACTTGTTATTCCCATGATGTAAAAAGAACAGTACGTACATGCTTATGTACCCGCTACTTTGCCCGTGTCTGTCAGCAAGGAGCACCATCCACTTTCTCCTTATTGCCAGGGCAAGCGAGAAAAAAAAAACAATATCCGCCAGATGAACATTCAAATACAGCGAAACGAACCAGAGCAACCATCTTAAAGAGAAAAATGTCCGTACTATACTGTACGAGAATGTATATCTGGAACCGCATACACCGGCGCGTGATTTCATAGATGAGAATTGGCAATGAAAAAGGCCAAATATGGACTTAAGCCACACGTCGAATCGGGTGAATGATCTAGCTATTCCCACGGCAAATGGCATTGCTATTCGTGTCCCCATCGCGTAGAGCACTGGTGATATCAGCGCGGGCACACTGAGAGACAGCTGAAGAAGTCCATGGAAAGGATTCTCGGTCGAAACATCTAGTCAGTAAATTGGCCCAGGCCTGTAGTCGTTCTGTGATGCAAAGTGTCCGTACCCACTTTTGATTAGTGACTGGATATCCACAGCGAATTGACTTCTCGTGGCCTAATCTAGGCGGTGGGGCAACATGCATCTCTTCTTCTAGAAGACCAGTTTATCCGTGGCATGCAACTGTTGAGGTTGCGCCAAGTTAGCAATTTGGACCCGACCAATAAGAGTGCCTTCCTCCAAGCCACCTCCCCGTAAACGGCCGCTGCTGGACACCCAAAGCAGTTGTTGTTAAGATCTGGATGTAGTTACGTCATCTTTCTATCTAGCGACACTGGAGACTTTCACAACAAATTCAACTAGAGTTTTATGTTGAGCCTGCGGATCTATTTCCGACATCGCGTGACAAAAGTCAACTGTACAGTATTTTTCTAGACCATAGGACCCTTAGACCACGGGATCCGCGCTTAGAAAGGACCATAGTATAGTTTTGTCTAGAACGGGCCCTCCCCCATACGGTCAAGTTCGGGCTGAGATATCGGCGGGTTCTATGCCTTAGATCCGAATATTAATGACGCAGGATGATGCTTTTTCATCATTTTGGGAAACAAATATCTTGCTCATATATTGCATGAATGCTTTTAAGATATTGCCTCTCGTTATAGTCATCCCGTTGAACATATAAAGCGTTCACCTGCTGCCTGCCATTCAGACCTTTCAGCCATCCCTGAGTACAGCCGTGATAATCCACACTAGTTGAACCATTCTCACTCTGATTTCAGACTATCGCAATATGAAGCCAGCATCGATCAAAGCTATTATCTGCACTTCCCTACTGAGCCTGAGCACTGCTCAGGCACAAAGTACAGCTCATATTACTTTTATTGGAGCAGGCGGCGCTCAATTTACTAGAGATATTTCTACAAACGGGGCTTTCGTTGACATCAGTTGGACCGCCCCTTTCCATGCGTGGTGAACGATTGCTAATATGGTCAGCTGATCCACTGAGCGTTTCGCACATCTCTTCCAGTACACCCAATGTTGCCTGCACCTTTTTCGGTATCGATCATAGTATTACTACTGTGATGGGGGTAGGGAGTGTCGATGTTGGGCCCCCTCAGACCCAGGTCCGGGGCGCCTGCCGTACTGGAAATGTTCCTCCGACTGAACCAATCCAACCTCAGCCCTCAGAGGGTCGGGTCTTGATTACTTTTATTGGGGCTGCGAACGCCCAGTTTGAGCAATGGTTCCCTGTCAACGGTGCTAATACTCCAATTTGTGCGTATACCTGGATTGTGGCTCTAACTAGTGGACTATACTAATCTCTGTTAGCCAACCCTCTTAGCGTCTCCCATATCATGTCCAACACTGCGAATGTCAGATGCACATTCAACGGAGTGGACCATAGCGTTACGACTCTCAATGGCGCAGAGACAGTCGACGTTGGTCCTCCTCAGACTCAAGTCTCCGGGGAATGTCGCACGCACTAGGGGACGGATGCGAACGGGGCAGAGTCCCGCATAATACAAAAATCATGACGATCACTGTGCAATGATATTTATTAAGATGCACCTAAGACTTTGTACGTTAATTTTCGTTGTATTAGTGGCTGATAAGGTTTCAGAGCAAAATGGCAAAGGGAAAACCCAAGAATCGGACTCTGATGGCGACAGGGAAAAGTATTCTGTTTTTATTATCATACTGTTATGTCTCAATCTAATCTCTCTACATGAAAGGCGGACTCTAAACCCACAGTGCCCACGTTATACCAGGCAATATATTGAGGACTTGTGTAGACCGGATCTACACTAAACTACTGGATATTGTTATGGGTTCTACAGGCCTAGTACGGACTATAGGTCCTATAGGGTCTGTACGAACCATAGATTGGAGCTCGGCAGGGCCTCGCATATAGGGGTCCCGAAGAAGGCTTCCTCGCGAACCCCCAGCCCTAGAGACTGTGGGTTATTCTGCCGCTGTACACCGCCCTGCTTCCCCCTATTCGTTGACATCTGACCGCTACTCGACTTCCTGTTCTTTAGCTATTCCTTCTTGTTCATACGGCACGCTTAGATAGGAAGATCCATCTCTGTTCGTCCCATAACAGATATAATGGGTCGAAACTATATTCGTATACTTTATTATAGCGAAAGCGCATTAATTAGCTGAAAAAAAATGTATACTACTGTTCTACAAAACTTAAATTTAATATCAATTTCTAATTAAAAACTAACTAGTAAGCTGGCTGCTGGTAGAATAGTAATAAAATAAAAGAATTAGTAAGAAAAGGTTTAATAGATATAGCTAGTTGATTCTATAAATACAGAGAATGCGTTAGTGACGGCAGAACACACACACACACACACACACACACACACACACACACACACACACACACACACACACACAATTCATTAATGCCCGGCGGCTAAGCCGAAAGGGCATCTATCACTGATCTATCAATACAGGTCCTGATGCGCATAGCTATATCCTCTTCGAGCCCATACATAGAGCCTTGCAGTGTATGTCCTCTCAGCTGTCAATTTCGTAGGGGTCCCTGTGGATTAGTAATTTAGTTAGTAGATGTTATGGGACGAACAGAGATGGATCTTCCTATCTAAGCGTGCCGTATGAACAAGAAGGAATAGCTAAGAAATAGAAGGTCGGGCAGCGGTCTGGTGTCAACAAGTAGGGCGAGAAGGCGGTATGCGGCGGCAGAAGCGAGGTCCTACCGAGCTCCAGCTACTGGTTCGTACAAGGCCTATAGAACCCATAACAGTAGACTGGCTTGAAGGCGCTTCTTCAAGTATTCAACATCCTATTTTTGGCAGTTGAAGCGCGTCCACCATTTTTAGCACAAGATGATTGTTGTCGGTTAGTTCGCGGAAGAGTGTCATTATTACTAGGCGATAGTTAGGCGGCGTCGAGTCGCCCCGTGGCGATGGCGAATCGTATCGAGGCCTGTACGGCTTCTAGGTTCGGCGTAGAGTGGGCAATGGCCAGGTGAGGGGAGGTTAAAGACCTCCAGCATAACCTGACCGCAGGTTAACGGTGAGGTTAAGCACCTTATTTTTACCTGACCGCGGTATAAAAAAAAGAGGTCAGGTTAACCTGATTAACCGTTCTTGGCGCTAAAAGCAATATACCTTGCCTATTTAGGCCTAGTCCGGTTAAGATTCCGGTCAGGTTAACCGTATTAACCTCACCGTTTCTAACCAACCTTCTAAAAATCTATAATAGAAGCGTTATTTAATTTTTAAAGAAATATTAAAAATAAATCACTATATCTCTTATTCAGATTATCTTTATAAAAATACCTAGACTCTAGTGTAGCTGGTAGAATTCTTATTTTTCTATAAAAGTTGGTGTTACCCAGAGATACGGGATAGAAATATATATTAATACATACCTTGTTCTATGTTACCAACACTAATAGTAGATTTTAAAGATAATCTCGCTTATAGACACTATATTAGTTAGTTACAGCAATACTATTCTTATTTATAGGTTTATTATTGATAGAGATACTATATCTCCTATAGAATATTCTTTATTTCTGGTGTTCTTATAGCAATAAACACTGGTACTAATAGTGGTAGCCAGATAATCACGGGTTCTATCCCAACCACTACTAACCTCTATTAGATCTATCATATTTTGAGATTAACGCGACGTGTTCTATTTATCAACCTATTTAACACTATGTCCCCTGAAAATTTCTCTTTTCTATCTTCCCATGTCGATACTATTAATGAAGCCTTGCTATCCATTAGACTGGCAAATGGGTGGGTTGGGTAGGGTAATGGCCCGTAGTCTACCCACCTAACTGGGTAATGGGTATTTAAATCTACTACCCATACCCACCCATGGGTAAGAGATTTAATTAGATACCCTACCCAAAACCCGCATATTAAGGAATGTTGTAGATCATTACTATATTACGTTAGAATGGGTTAGTGGGTACCCAACCCATTGGATAACCCGTATTTTTTTTATATCATAATACGGCTTCGAGATTTAACCAAGTTAGATTTCAATATATATTTCTTCTATATGGTCATGCATTAGAGGTGCTCGAATACTAACTAAGTTAAATTTAATGAAGATAACCAGCCTCGATTCTGATACCGTAAAAAGCAAAACTATGTGGGGTATAATCTAACATCTAATTAAATATACAGGTTATTATAGTAAGTTGCAAGCTAACAAGTTCTTCAGCCCTTTCCGGAACCTGTAGTTCCCTTCCTATCTTTCTGCTTTTTCCTGCCCTTTATAGTCTTTTCTAGAGTCTTTCCTGTTGTCTTTCCCGCGATCTTTTCTACGGTCTTTCCTCCCTTCGTAGTCGCACTACTACCTGCACTGCCCTTCAATGTCTCGTCACCTTGGGGGCCCGACGGCGGGTTGGATGGCGGGTTGGTATGATCAGAATTTAATTCTATATCCGAAGAATCGTCCGAGGATTTGGGCATAAGCGATAGAAAACCGGGTTTCTTAGGCGGCGCCTCGTCATTCTTATGCTATATAGAACAGTCGGCCGATAACATCTCGAGAGGTTCGAAGAAGTTGTCAGGGTCAACTTAGTAACTATGGGACTGTAAGACATATGCAAACTCCTTTAAGAGTCTCCGGGCTTCTTCGTAATCGTCCTATAGCAGGTATTAGTTAAGAGATCAAATCTAACCTAGTTAAATTTTCTTACTTTAGTCTTCAGTAGCCCTGCAACGGTCTTCCCACCTTTCTTACCTTTAGCCCTAAGCTTTACCGGAGGTGGAAATCCTAATGTCAGGGTAGTGTGCATCGCTTTTTTAAGCTGTTTATAGAATACAAGGGCGCCCACGATATTCACTTCTGAGGTGAACATCGCCTTCGTTTCTACATTTTAGAGGATATCGAGAGATAAGATAGTCGAGTTATTTTTCCAATTCGCGGTTGTTGTAAGATGGCCGAAAGCAGCCCAAGCATACTCTTTCTAAATAATAGAAGTTAGCCGCTAAACGTGAATATTATAGTATAGAGATACCTACTAGAATATTAGGATCGTTGTACTTTTCCATAAATCCTTGCATATAGGGCCCAGTCCTTTCCACAATAAGTCTGATCACTCGTTTCCAGTGGGTATACTGGAGAGTTTGGTCATAGCTGGCAAATACGCTAGGGTCTACTATAGCCAATGATATGGTACTGTAGTTTTTAAGCTAAAATAAATATTAGTTATCTCAAATTTAACCTAGTTAAATTCAGAGACTTACCTGTTTACCCAACTCAGCATCCTTCCAAATTTCATACGAGTCTACCTCAACCCAGATATCTCTGATGAGATCCTTTGCGAGAACCTCAGTAATTTCGGTATCTAGAAATCGTTGGTTCACAGGCCCAAGTTTTTCGTTGAGAAAAAGAGTCTGATATAAAACTTCCACCTATTGGAAAGTCTTTCGTTCATTCGACGCCTTGGCAGGGAACTTGAACTGGTGGTTATACCACAAAATAATGTGGTATAAGATATCGTTCGAGATTCGGGCCACTGTGCCATATAGGTAGGTGAATCTTGCCCAGGTCTCCCATATCTCGGTCTAATTATATAGAAAATTCTTATAGACTGCACAATAATCTTCGTCATCCAACTCCTTAAGAAAAAATAGCCGTCGTGTCGTATGGGTAATTACTTCGTGAACGAATTCTTCCATCTTAACTATATCTTTTTCCCTGCTGGTCCATTCTTCCGAGATCTTCAGGAATGAAGGAGAATTGAGTCTCCCATTTTTCATATCCTTGGTTGTAGGGAAGAACAGAAGAATAAGAATGTCAGGATCCTTCGGGGTTAGAATTTTAAGCAAAAGTTCCCAATCGCTCAATGAAATAAGTTCTCCATTATCACCGAAGATGTTCTTGGTGAGAGAATTCCATCGCCCCAAAATATCTTCCTAAATCTAAAATTTAACCTGGTTAGTTTTAATCGAGCGTAGAGGAAGATTAACTAATATTAGGTCTTACAAAGTCTAGGCAGTCTTGAATAATATCAGCTACCCAAGTGAAGTTCAGCTTCTCTGCCCCATAGTATATAGAGCAAAAGGAGACAAGAGCTTCTCTGATAGTCTCTCTCCGTAGGATCGCCAAAATTCTTCCTGAGTAGACTAGGTCCATGCCGAACACCTGCGAAGCCCAGATTTTGAATTTTCGAGGTTTTAAGATCTCCATTTGCTCATTTAATAGGATGTCGTTTATCAGCTTCATTATGCGTCGGAGAATATAGCCATTCGAGTCGACCTTATTTATCTGCACTCGATTCGCGCGAAGAGTATATAGCTGCAAAGGTGCTAATTCTTCTCGAATGTACACATCTGCCGCCCACCGGTAGTCCTATATTATTATATTATTAGCACTCGGAAAATCTAACTAAGTTAAATTTCTTCAAATTCAAATACCTCTTCGATGGGTAGTTATTCCTTGTTTACATTGCTCATATCTTCTTGAATATCAAGGAATTTTTGTCGTAATAAAAACAGGAGCGCAGCCCGGCGATGCTGGCCTACCTTAAGAATAGGTTGCTCATCTTCGTCTTCGGTTAATTTGCGTGGTACGATAATGCCAGGTGCCGGATAATCGAAACTAGTGATATGCGTTATTAGAGGAGTTTCCTTGGCGATTTGTTCGATATGTTTCTCAAGCCAGACCTCTAGGATAGGCAAAGGCAAGGTCCATTTCGGCGGTGGAATCTTCTTTATCCCGATCTGGACACTTAGGTCGTAAAGTAATCTTTTCCATTAGCGTTTTATTATAGTGACCTTGAGGCGATCTGCTGGGGCGGTTCGCCTTATACCCCCAGTAAATTATATCTTAAGGTGTTCGACGTGCGTCCAATCCAGAACTCGGTTTTGGTCCCCTATATAGATAGGTTAATACAAAATCTAACTAGGTTAGATTTATACTCACCATCCCGTTCAAGTCTCTAATATCAAAGATCACCGTGCCAACATATGCCTTTGCCGACGCATTAAGAAACGGATTAGTTGGCGCTTCGGAGGGAGTTGGGGTACTGTTAGGTTCTGGACCATTGGGGGGAATATTAGATACCGCGTTATCTTAACTACTTGGCGATCTTTTCCTCTTGAGAGGATTCTCTGGCGGAGGGTCGGACATGTGGAATGCGTAGAGGTATAAGGGTAAAGAAAGAAAGAGGGTATTAGTAATATCAAAAGATAATCTAACTTAGTTAGATTTATCTCCTGAGGGCTATCAGGGTAGAAACGCAGAGAAAGAAGAATTGAGGAATCGAGAAATTTAACTTGATATTTTATCAGTTAAATGGATCATTCGAGATAATGATGAGGAAGAGAAGAAGAGAAGAAAGAATAGTTAGATTTAGTATATAAATGATTATGTAACATACTAAGGCGTGGAGGTTGACAAAGAGATTCATATAGACAAAGGAAGTGAATCAAATAAAGAAAGGAAGTAATCCCAAATCTCACTAAGTTAGATAAGTATCCATTCACCAGGTAATCTAGAAAACTAACCGGAAAACTCATCCGTTAGAAACTAATATCCTAGGGTAGGGACTATATTGTCACCATAGCATTATACTAGAATCTAACCTAGTTAGATTATGAATATATATATAATCTATAGAGTCAAGGCATATAGACCCCAGGCATAGTAGAACTATAGCCCATATAAGAAGGTTGTACCAGACTCTATATCCATACATCGACTTATAAATCTATATATGAATAAGATCTAAGAGTACTTGGTCGTTCGTATTATTATCTAGATCTAGTTCTGTCCTAGGTCTTTAGTCGGAGACCTGGAGATGCTCCCCCTTTCTTCAAAGTGCCTTAGATGTTAGTACTAACAATAGTTTCCCTAGATACTATTGGAACGTGAGGTACATCCTCCGTACGTAATCTCCCTATTAAATAAAACAACCCTAAAATTAACTTAGTTAAATTCTTCGGTTCAGTTCATAGTAACATAATGTCGGTAATAGCAACCAGAATCTAGAAAGAATTAATTATCATTCCAGGGAATATATAATATATTATCCCCTAAGGTATATAAGAGACAACAATCACCTCTAAGGTTCTATAATCTATCTTATTCTTTATTATATTCTAATACTATCGCTTCCTACAATATCAAGCTAACAGAGTTCTATAGGCACTCCGTCGATATCGGATATAGTCTCTGTTATATCGGATACTAGTGTTCAGACTCCTTTAGAAAAGACCTTTTCTATATCTCTTCCTATTTCTCCACAGATTACTTCTAATAACCTCCCGGTTTCCTATCATCGCAATGTTCGCTTTATCCTTTTTTACCCTGCCGAAGCCCCTACATTCAATCAATAGTGGGACTCGACCCCAACCGCCCAGGAGTATGCTAAACATAATCAACTATTCCACTGGAACGCGACTGGAAGATCTTCAGATACTTAGTCCTATTTCCAAGAGATTGCCTTATACCCTACCGGTCTTCCCAAACTTCGCTGTCGCTATTATAAGGACTTCCTTACTCATCCATGCATCAAAGGTAGTGGGACAAACTCGATGAAAAACCATCTCAAGCGCGCGTCTTGCAGATCCGGCCTCAATAATTCGAAGAAAACTGCCAAAGATTTTACGCGGATACTGCTATCTCGAGAGGTCAGAGATTTAACTTAGTTAAATCTACCTATATTAATAAAATCTTAGGTTAAGGAGCTTTCAGAAGAATCATTACGAGAACAAACTATACGCTTTCTTATCGCCTGTCGACTTCTTTTTCGAACCGTTGAACATATTTAGTTCCAAAAGCTTTTACGCTTATGCGCGAATGGACGACCGATTTTAATCCCGAATCGCCAATATATCAAAGATAGTCTCATTTCGATAGCAGATGAATTACAGAAGAAAATACTTTCGCTTCTTCCCTCTAGAAGCAAGGTATCAATTGCTTTGGACTGCTGGACTAGTCAAAGCATGAAAGCTTTTCTTGCGATTACCGGTTACTTCTTTACTGAAAATATAGAGTATAAAGAAGTCGTCCTTGCTTTTAAGCCTATCCTTGATTCTCATACTGGTCAGAACCTTAGGAATATTACGCAGAAAATCCTTCGTCAATATAGCCTATGTCAACGGGTGCTTGCGGTTACTACTAATAATGCAACAAACAACAGTACCATGATGAAGCATTTGAATGATGAGTTACAAGATATGTTGATTAACTTATCATCTCAGCTGGTTGATCCAGATATCCAGCAGATTTTATTCAACTATCAACATGTGCCTTGTTTGGCACATGTTATCCAGTTAAGTGTAAATATGCTTTTAAAGACGATCCGTGGTGCTGCAACGAACGATTCTACAGATATAATATGGAATCCGATTACCGATAGTACAATCACTGTGAATCGCAGCGATCTTCCAATAAGTCTAGAGAAGGTATGTGTTTGTTCTTTATTCGTAAAATTTAACCAAGTTAATATTCCTAGATACGCAAATTCGTGAAGTATATCAACTCCAGCCCTCAAAGACGCAATACCTTCCAAACCTATCTTATCGATATTCGATGTCCATATATGTCCTTGATCTTGGATTGTCGAACTCGATGGAATTCAATATTTCTTATGTTAAAGCGCGCAATCAAATTACGGCCTGCTATCTCTTTATATTTTCGTGATAATACGCCTAAGGAGATCGAACAATTCCAACTTAGCAATCCAGAGTGGCGCCAATTAGAATACCTCTGTAAACTGCTGTTTCCTTTCTCTTTATTAACTCAGATAATTTCATCTACACAAGGACCGACAGTTCATAAGATCTACAGTATCTATAATACTCTATTCAATAATCTAGATGATTCAATTACATTATTACGTCCGAAGCGAGTTACTTAGAAACAACAACTCCGTCAAGGTTTGGAAGAGGCTCGGAAGAAGCTGCAAGAGTATTATACCCATACTTATCAGAGTGAGGGTTTAACATATGCTATTACAACTATTTTAAATCCTGCTTGCAAGCTTCAATTGTTTCGCTCAAGTTCTTGGGCCGATGATAGTGTTGACTGGGCTAAACAGTATGAGGGACTATTCCACAAGGTTTTCGATCATTATCAAAAGACAAATCCGGAAATCCAGACATCAACGGTTCAGTATTCTAACCCAACAGAGATTAATCAGATTACTAAACGTCTTTGCAAACGGCGGCGTCTTTCCTCCCGTCCTGCTGGCACGTCCGAAGAAAGGTTTAAGGAGGTATATACTTATTTGAATAAAGATGTGTCTGTACCTCCCTAATATATGATCTAATTCTAATTTGGTTAAATTTAGGTATTTCGAATATTGATGTGCAGGAATATTGGCGCTCCAACGCGAAGCGATTTCCTATCCTCACGTTAATGGCCCGGGACTTTTTGTCGATAGCAACGAGCGGTGTCGGTGTCGAGCGGCTATTTAATAGCGCTCGAGATATCTGTCATTATCGTCGAGGCCGACTCTACCCCGATACCATTCATGCTATTATATTACAATTGTGTACCGACCGGTTTGAGGTCCGTGAAGATTATCGGCATCTTATGGAAGATGACCTTGAAGTTAATCGTTCACAGGACTTCGCTTTGAATGAGATGGCTGATGAGTTGGAGGACCCGTGTTATATTAGTGATGGTGATGATGGTGATATCGATAGTAAGCAGGATATTTTCGAAGAGGTTTGCGAGGATGAGTCGGCTTTGGACGATGAAAGTGAAGTTCGACAGGAGTTATCTATTGAGATTCCTATCGGTGACGCTCTAGATAGTCCTTTGTCGCAGCGCCCCAGTCGATTAAAACGGGTAAATTACTCCCCGGGTCATTACCGTCGTTTAGGAGGTTATTGTTAGCTGAAATTTAACTTGGTTAAATTCTAATGTTTTATTTAATCTTATATGAGTTAGAAGAAAGCAGTATCTTTAAATTCAACTACGTTAAATTACGTATTGATTATAATACGGGTTACCCAACCCAACAACCCACTGGATACCCAACCCACTGGATACCCGATAACCCATGGGTATTTCCATATACTACCCATTACCCAGGTGGGTATCTAGAATCTACTACCCAACCCTACCCAGGCCTGGGTCGGGTTGGGTCGGGTCGGGTTTTTCGGGTGGGTTTTGCCAGTCTAGTCAAAAGGTGGGGCAGACTGTAAGTATAGGGTTGGGCGCTTGTATTTGCTTTAAAAACACAAAACCTGGCAGGCCTTTGGTTCTCTATGCGTATTTGGGGGCTGGAGAGACAGGGAACGCATTGGAAGTACAGAGGTACAGCGTAACTTTTGCTATCTTGAGGTGTGTATTCAACCTCAGCAGCTGTCGGGTAGCACAACCGTGAAGCATGGAAGTACGTACACGTTATCCCGCCTCTAAGCCTGACTCTTCACCAACCAGCTCCCGTATTGAGATTCATAGCGATTCTGTATTAAAGAGGTATCCACTCAGTGTAGAACGTGACCGACGATCGGTCATAGAAGATCAAAACAGGCGTATTGTCCTGCACATCATGTCACGAGTTTCCTGAGTTAATCTCCCCCCGATACGTGTGGTTGAATCCTCCTTCCAGCTCCTTCCTAAACGGTGTTAGTCGTATCCAGTATTTTGCACCGGGAAGAATTGATTCTCCTTGCCACCCCTCAATTGAGTACATTGCAGAGTTACCCGATCGGTGTATTTATCCCATCGGAAACGCCAAGACAAACCTAGATTGCCAGCCACATTCAACCTTAAACCATCGACCCATCGTGGTTACAGGCCAAAACCATCAAAGCGCAAAGGAAAAAGGAAAAGAAAAAGAATAATACCGGGGAATTGTTTTATTTTTGATCAGCGTTTAATCAGCGTTGCCGACAAATTCTTCTATCTTTCGTGATTTCGTCACATGTGTACCGACGAGAAATCGATTCGTGTCCGACATCCTGTGGTTGTTTCATGGTATAGTCATACATGCCAGTCCATTTCCCAATCTCCCCCTTGTTGTAGGCTTGCTGTCTCTACTAAGCATCTTTGTGAGTTCAAGCGGTAGTACATATGTACTGGCAATATATAAGACTGCTCCTCCCGTTCACTTGCCCTTCAGCTCAATTTCACCAGTGATACATTTCTCTATCTCTGCTCCAAGGATGTTCGAAAACAAACAGGGAGAGACGGCAACCCCGGCTTCGCAGCGAACTTTGCTTGCCACGGATTTGGACAAGCCCCGTGGCGATACTCGTTCAAGGTCTCAAGAACGAAGCTTGGAAAGCCTGGAGACCAGTCTCCCCCTTCGGACACTCTGGAGTAGTCCTGACAGGGAAGGACACCAGGTAGCTTTCAAGAAACAGAGATTCCCTCCCGCCACAAAAAAGCTTTACCTGCCCATTCTGCCCGGTAGCAGTGGCTTGACGTTAGCTCTGGCGACGGCCCATAAGTACCCCGTGTCCCTTTTCAAAACCTATCCGCTGGAGACCCTACAGATACAGCCTGACCAGATCGTCAAGACATCGCACGAAAACCTTATCAACCTGGAGGAAGCCTACTTGGGCCACAAATCGGTAGTCCTAACCTACGACAGCTATGGTATTTCGCTGGAAGAGATACGCCGAGCATCCAATATATTCGCCAGCGATGAGGGTGCAGTGGCGACTATCTGTAGGGAGGTCAGCGCCTCTCTTACTTAATATCCCCCATGCCACTGGGCAATTGCTAACTGCCTGATCAGCCCCTCAAGGGACTCAATTACATACACAACGAGATTAGAGTAACCCACGGCAATCTCTCCTGCCGCACGGTCATCTTGACGGAGAAAGGAGAGGTAAAGATAGGTGAGAATTCCTTAATGTTTAGTGGTGAGTGTCCAGCCAAGCTAATCCGTGCAACGTCGCCTGGGAAGCCGACATTGGCGTTGGTATGGTTCGTGGCTATAGAGCAGAGGATGGATACTGGGACATCCGAGCCGTTCGTCAAATCGCCGCTGTATTGTTGGATCTCAAACCGGGTGCGGAGCCCGCAGGAGGACTTCTCCTAGATGCCTACAGTTTCGTCTACAGATCAACGCACGTTGCGGTAAATGAGCTGCTGAATGTGTGTACCCCATAGTTTGAACGACGTCCCCAGCTGACACATGGCTTAACCACAGCATCGGTTCCTTGAAGGAGGTATTGAGCCTTGGGGTCTTCAGTCCCTCGCAATCTTGTCAAAGATCATGCAGTATGGTGGTCCTGTAGGATCAGGGCCTTGGAATTAAAGCCCACAAATAGACAGGTCTCTGTGGAGGGGCGAAAGAATGTTTTGAATCTGGCAGTAACGGCTGAAACAGGATATTGAGAAAGTGAATGAATGTGATTATGAATACCTGTCTGATAAATCATCCACAAACTGAACTAAACGCAATCACTGCCAGCCGTTCTCAATCTCCACATCCAACTCTACCTGACTAGTACTTAAGATGTAAATAGGTTTACCTCGATAGCTCTCCTTTTCACCAAGCCCGGAAGCACAGCGCCACCGCTCTTGGTATACTCCTTCATTTTGCTGGTAGCGCCAGCAAAATTGCCCGTGTTAAGTATCTGTGTGACTTTCGCAAGGCTTCCGCATCCTGCATTATATGCGAAAGACACAAGGGCATCAAATTGATTCTGTGTAAGCTGTTGCAATATGTTAAGATAGAAAGCAAGACAGATTTAGGCAGAGTAAGGATAGTCATACTTCAACCGTAACTCCAGAAGTGACACAATTTACTTTCACTTTCAAGTCATCCCTTAGAAGTGCATCTCCATCGGCCTTCGACAGGGGAGAGCTGATTGAATCGCAGGACGATTCCGGAATACAAGCATGGCCCCAGCCGATCGTTAGAATACCCTCACTCGGTCCACAGTGTCGTGGACTGGAAGGTGGTCTACCGCTAATATCACAATAGAAGTCTGACTTCCAGGCTTCGAAGCTTTTGACAAGCTGGAGTCCGAGATCGCTTACGTCGCCGATAGACGGTCCCGACTTGGGAGCGAAAGAGTCCGTACAACACTATTCGAAAAAATATATCAGCAATAGAAATCAATGATGGTAATATTCAGACCTGGATATTTGAAGGACCGGGACAAAAGCCCGGTGTCTTGAAACCAGGGCAGTCGTCAAGCGATAGACATTTTCCTTTTATGTCGCTGAAAGGGACTGGTAGAGTACAAACTGGAACCGATGGGTTAAAGAAAGAGATGAAGTACTCAGATAGCAAGATGGCTTGATCAAAGACATACATTTTGAAATAACGATCAACATCCTTCAGTTGCGAATATAGGAAATGATGGGGAACGAAGCGGTTATTAACCCTCCATCATCCCAGCTTCCTGCGTCAGTTGCGTCATAACAAGGTGATTAAACCACTGACATCGAAAAGCCGGGTATTGGCTCCAGTCTGAAATACTCAAATACTAGAACTATTCGTGGATGAGGAGACATTTAGACTCGAGCGATAGACATTTGCGGCCGCTCCCGTCCTTGGTTTCGCTCGCTCTTAGTTCACGTACATGGAATGAACCATGGCATGCAATATCTAACTATTTCCGGGGAGCGTTGTCGTGGCGCCGTGTACGTACAGTGGTTTTGTTGGCTTGGCAAGAACCGGAGTTCAAATGCGTCGTATATTGATTTGCCCGACGCGCCACTTGAGGATGACACCACCTACAGTCTGATGGGCAATTATTCTTCGGGCACTAGATATTCCTAGTGTCCTAAAGAGAAATACAGAGGAAGTACAGTGCCATGGGTAGCCCTAATAACCCCAGATATGCATAGTATAAAAGTGATAGCTCTTCTTTTCAAGATGTGTCCTGCCCATCGCAGTGCTTGACTACCTTGGCGGGTTTCATATCATCTTCTTCACCACCGTCGAATTCCCATTGTCGCTTTCTGGAGACGCAGTTGGAACAAGCTTCCGAGAGAGAATGCACATCAAAGAAGTGACGTCGCAGTCCGTTATACCGTCATACTCTTAATCTTGACAGCATGTGGGGGCATATGACCTTTCCCTCTGAATGGCACGATTTTATGTGATCTGGAACACATATGCCAGAGCGATAGGTAACGTCAAGTCCATTCATGTGTTCGCCAGCTTCCAAGGCAGCAATGGTGGATCCTTCAGTAAGGCTGCCCTGAGCTGCAGGGAAGAGATCATGATAGCACAGGATGTAGACTGCTCATAGGATCAACTGGGGCTCTTTGGAAAGGTTGTATCAAAGATATCCCACTACATGGCGCTGTCGACTGCAATGACGGACATGAGTCTTGGCAGGAACGGACAGGAGTTGTTCAGAATTTCCAGCTAGCGATTGAGTTGGCTTGGATGGGACACACAAGCGGGCGTAGGGGACTGCGCAGTATCCCAAAGAAGGACAGATAATGTCCACCAAGACACTGACACGTGTCGGTAAAGCCGTTATGAGAGGTGAAGGATGGCAAACCAACCTTTTCCACAGCGATACTGGCCGCGTTAGCTACAGGACGTAGAACAACAGTGGATTAATTGCCGAAAGTTACCGCTCGGTTCATCGTCGTCGTAAACTAGAATGTTCAGCTAAGAGCCACGATGCTGCAGTGGTGGTGGTGATGATGATGATAATGATTTCATACGCTAACTCCTCTCCGTATGCGATATGCAGGAGCTCCCTATCTTACGAATCTATATATTTCCGTATATACGTTAAACCATCACTTTCCCGACGAATTTGGAGCCTCTTCGAGACCTATGTTGGCCTGGTTGCCTGGTGTTCTGTTCTGCGGCCCCGTGGAGCGCGGCTTCAACACCTCCGGGAATGAGTACAAAGAAATTACGCATTCAATGATGCTTGAGCTGGTCGCGGTAGAACCCGCGGCTCCGTAGTTAATTACGTTAAAAATCCAGCGCAGTTATATAATGATGTTGCGGACTACGTATGATGGCATGGAGACAATTAAGACGTCATAGTACTATAATCACATACTTTATCCTCTGGGCCACATAACAGGTTCAAATTTGGGCCAGCATGAGTCAAGAATACTAAAAGCACTTTAACTAACAAATATAGGATATCGTATTTGCATGGGGTAAAACTTTTAAGAATATAGCAGAACGGACTTTGCAGCTCCGGAAGCAGTTCGAAAAGGGGCACCCAGATAAACCACCCTTCGAGACTTTCGCTCTTCAGTCACAACATACCACCTTAAGCACTGAGGTCAATGGCCGACTCAGAAACGGTGACTGCTGGGTATGCCAGTAGAGCAGCCTTCGATGTTGAAAATTTTTCCAGTATCTGTTTGACGATATCCGTCACGACGACTTTAATCTCCGCTGGGGAAATGCCCTTGGGCCCCTTAATCTTCAGTATCTGGTCGCCACCCACGACGGAGTTTAGCTCAATCAGAAAGTTCTTCTGAGATTCGGAGAACAGTTTCTGAAATTCCTTGGTAGCTTCTTCAGCTGCCATCCGGGTAGCCCAGTCGACTGTCACGGTGGAAATCCAGGAAAGGTCTAGGTCCGCAGCATTGGATTGCGCTGAAGTGCTAATAGGATGTAATTTTGATGCTTGAGCTCTGCGGAATTCTTTGGAAGTCGTCGTCTTAACGGTAATAGAACTGTGCCACGCGCCATTCGGCCGTTGGGGAGACAAAGGAATGTCGTAGAAAGCGTGTTTCACTTGGATAGCGCAATCCTGGCTGTGGCTCTTCAAGTTAATAGAGCTGACATTGATAGGGTCAGTGTTATCAGCCAGGTCTCCGAAGGCAAGAGGAGCGTTGGCGAAGATAGCTTTGGAAACTAGCGCAGCGGTGTCTTCAGTTTGACCGGGGGCAACTTCAATTGTAGACGGGACTCCGGAGAGTGTCAAGAAGCTAGACAGGTCCCTGTACATATCAGATGTCTGTGGAGTGTTGCTGGTCACAGCAGTTGGATTCATCCACAACCCAGTCAGCTTCTTAATACGCCACTTTACTCCTGCAGCAGGGCTGATGATGCTCGCACTAGGTTCATCCAGGATTGCGGCCTTCTGCTCGAGTACATTGGATGCTTTCTCGTAATTGTCGTAAATATCGACGAGAGGATCCACCTGGATGTCTTCATCACTCTCGTCGACAGCCAACCCGGCGAGGACGGCGGCGGCCGCCGCCGTTGCCTGCCGAACAAGTTCAGCCTTCGCTGCATTTTCCAACGCTTTGCCCACATCTTTGATGAATTTTTTCCCGCTCCAGCCCATGATGGAAATTTCTCTTCTCCTTTAGGACCTATGGGGCTTGTTACCAGGTGTTCTGCCAGACTAAATCATGTCACGTACTTGTATAAAATAAGCTGTACCAAACCAGTATTCTTTGAGATTGAATCCGAGGAAGTGTCAGCACTCAATTCTCAGAATATCCTTCGCTGGGCTTCATGCCTTATATATACTATTTTAAGGCTCAGGCTTTTTGTTTTCGACGATTGTGTGAAGTCACAATGCGGTAGCAAACAGCCGGATTCGGTTTATGCTCAGGCCTAGATCAAGTAGATAGACCTCTTACTCACAATAGGTGCCACTAATCTATATGTCTGGAATCTACACGTTACAAACTCTAATTAGATAGATGTATTCGACCGGGCTAGCCTTCCAAAGGCACGCAATGCCAGTCGGTCATATGAAGATGACTTTCTTTAATCAACAAGGCGCCAAATAATAAGCTATTCCCATAACTAGCCACTCATGATGCGCCCATGCGCCATGTCGAACCTACCTCGCCAATCTGTGTAGCCACAAGTCCACCTGCAGGTATGTGCGCGAGTATTGATTACTTTGGCTTGCCTTCTACATCCGTGTAGAAGTATGCTATGGACATAGAACAGTCTTTGGTGCACCAGTGCAGCTTCAAGATTATTGGAGAGGCTGATCAAACCTCTCTTCTTTAGTGGCAAAAAGCAAGAGCAGCATAATTCAAAAACCGCCAATGTTTCATCAGACCACGTCAGACAAAACGCAAACAAAACGCAAACAAAACGCGGTTTGATACGTCGTGTGATCTGTTACCGAAATGACCCTAGATCAAAGTATTGTTACTGCTATTGTTTTAACTTGGAAGACTACCCGGACCGTAATGGAGACCTTGGGTCTGACGGTTCCAAGAAAGCGCCAAGTAGCCGGATATGGCCAAACCTAGTACTTTCCTCTACCTACTCTACGGAGTCTGGCACCAACGAGACCCACCAGAAAACATCAGATACTTTTGTGTATGCATTTTATTGGCGACTACCAGGTTTTCACATGTGGCGTGACAAACTTCCGGGATGATCTAGATTTGACTATGTCGTCTCTTTGTTCCCGCGCTCACTGAAAGTTTAGGTCACGTTTACAGTATGCTTTTTTTTTCCTTCTGTCTGATAGTGGACCATAAGCTTCTAGGCCAGGGATGACGCAGAGACGACAAGAAAAGGTATTCGAGATCAGCGTAGTCATATGTCCTATGAATTTAGGGTTTCCGTAGGCATGCTGCCCATGGAACTCTATAAAGTGCCACATCATCCACCCTCGAAGCTTCAAGGCTAGTAGCTCGAGCTTTCGTTATCTTTCTCCATAGTTTTCCAGAAGTAAATGAGCGACAGTGCACCCACCCTTGATCCAAACGCTACATTAACTTGGTGTGGAACAACCACGGAGCCGCCCCCGATGCCTGATCGGCAGCATTTGAAAGTCATGTCGAACACAAAGAAAGACAAAGTGAAGAAGTGGAAAGAATCAGCAGGCGAGAAGTCGCTCGAGACTATTCCTGCAGACCGACCTTCGCAGGCTGTCGCGGGCATGGTTGATCTACAAGAGAAAAATAATGTAACCATTGCAGACTCGGCTTATCATTGTATCACCCAGAGTGCGCTCCCAGAGAATATCTCTGTTTCTGATCCTGTGGGCCTCCAAATCGGCATGGAAATGAGCGGAAACCGGTTCATTCCCCGTTGGAAGAGAAACAGCGAGGTTAAATTCGCAACTTTTGCAAACGGCTACGCAACGTCCGACCAGGCTCAATATGCTGCTAGCATGCTCAAGATGGCCGCGGACGTGTGGACTAACCTTGATCTTGGGGTTAGATTCTCATGGACAAACGACATCGAGGATGCAGCATTTGTGCTTGGCTATGGCGGCGACGGAGGGTCTACTCTCGCGAGGGCCTTTTTCCCTAACGAGCAGGATTTGAATATGCTCTACGTCTATAAAGGTGCCTTTGAGCCTGGAAGGATCAACTATATGAAGAATATCTTCTTACATGAGCTGGGTCATGTTTTGGGTCTGCGGCATGAATTTGCGCC
The DNA here is from genome assembly GCA_019721355.1 of Aspergillus sp. MEXU 27854. NCBI lineage: Eukaryota > Fungi > Ascomycota > Eurotiomycetes > Eurotiales > Aspergillaceae > Aspergillus > Aspergillus sp. MEXU 27854. The sequence goes on from JAGMTT010000001.1 coordinate 4,394,507, forward strand.
CGAGAAAGAGGGTGGAACAGTGCAGTTGGGCATTCGCGATGCACAGTCAGTTATGAGCTATATCTTTCCACCGGATATTCAAGCGTCCGACAAAGACAGCACTCGAGAGTTTTACAACCTTGGTGACGATGCAAAAATTGGCGGCTGGCCCATGAAACTATTTGTTCCTAACAATTGATCATCAATAATTGGAGATCGGATCCGAGAATACCAGGTTGGCTAGGTATTTGTCAAAGACATCTAATTCTTTATGGCATGGGCAGTGAGCAACGTGAAATATGGTCTCCTGAGGAACGTTCTTTTAACATGATTCTGGGTCTAATGTCTTGTGCCGTGTACTATTTTTCGTTCTCTCCCCTTATATCAACTTCGATAAGATCTCATCCTATCTTACTAGCCCTTGGCTCCGCTGTTTATCACAGCCCAATATTTGCGTTTACTTTAAACGGAGCCTAAACTCGATTGCTGTTTCCAACATTTGGATCCCGCTCTTGCAAAAAAATATGGTTGACTAATAGGCCAATAATGAACCTTTTCTGGGAAGCTAACCATATCTACACATAATGGGACTCGAAGGGGGTATTAAGGGAATTTTGCTAGGTGCTCTAAGCCGTATTTAGAGTCTAATGACTTTTAGCGCTTCTAAACCCCATCTAGACCTCGCCAAAGCCCGCCCAAGCCCATGGGTACCCGCCAAGAACCCAGCCCATGGGCGGGTTTGGGTCTTAGTCAGCATACCCATGGGTGGGTTTGGATTTTCATAACCCAACCCAGGAACCCATATGGGTTGCCAAGTAACCTATAGAAGTAAATAAATATTATGTGACTATAAGCATTAAGTTATACCGTAATTTTAGAAAAAATTTATCACTTGGTTTAGTCCTAATAGATTGGGAAAGCGACTGAGGGCTCCGAAACCAGCTATGTTTGAATGATATGATACTATAATAACCTGGCTCCTATTCTATTCCAGCCCTAATACAGCTCATACCCTTCTAATTTACTCGATAGCACAGTAACCCTTCCAGATGATCGCTTCTGTGATCTCTCGCGAAGCTGGACAAGGGGTGGTGGGAGTGATGTCCTTTTATCTTCTCTATCTAGTTCCTCAGAGACACCCCTAGATAAATCCCTTATTCTTAACACTTCTAGCTCGCCGTCTAACTCCTCTAATTGTATAACATAATCACGGGCTCCTATATTTTCTAGTTCCTCTTTTTCGCAGTCACTTATAAGGTTAATTATATCTTCAGTTACTTTAAGCGTAAGTTCTTCTTCGTGCGCTACTTGAGTATCTGCTTTTAGCATTATTTTTTTAAGATAGCCGAATTACTGGCTGTCCAAGGTGAACTTCTGGGTATATATATATATTATTAGGTCCTGGATGGTTTTTTCGTTAAAAGAACCTCGGCGATAGTGGCAGATATCTCTAGCGCTATTAAAGAGGCGTTCGATACCTGCGCCAGTGGCTGGTACGGCGAGAAGATCGCGTGCCAGGCGTGAGAGAATAGGAAAGTCGCGCTTATATTTCTTCTAGTACGCCCTCGGCGGAAGCGATATAACTTCTAGATAGGTTAATTGTTAGTCGAAAGTAGAATAAGACGGGTAGTTCTTACTTTCCTGAAGGTACCGGTTAACCTCATCCAGTTGGGCCCTATCACTAGGCAAAGAGGTATGCGGCACAAGGAGCTGGTCTAACTCCGATGTCTGTTGCTGAGACTGATGTCTTATGGTATAGAAGGATAGATCAGGGATCTGCTGTTGGTATTGGTAAAAGCCCCTTCTTAGGTAACCTCGATAGTGCCTCGATGTTTTACTATGGCGTTGTGAGTACTCTATATCACCAAACGCCGAGAGCTTATATTGCGGGGCAAGTATTATCCCCGTAGCGTATAGGAATCTATGATCCCGGTAAGTCTTGTCATAGTATTCCCTTAATTTCTGTTTAGCTGCGAGCAAGGCATCGTGCATAGCCTTTTTCTACGGAGTTATCTTCCTATTTAGACTTCGGGTGGACTTTTCGATATATTCCAAGAGCTTTCTGTAAACTAGAAACACGCTATGGATAGTTACATCCCTTGTTTTCATAAGGGCCATCGTGAATTGGAAGAAGGGCTTTGTCAGTTAGAGAAGATAATCGATTTGCCGCCATTTAATGTCGCTAATTTTGAATTGCGCGTAATCATAATCTATATAATACCGATTAAAATAATTGCGCAGTTTCCGCGCTCGTTAAAGCATTAGAAATATTAAATTCCAGCGCGTCTGCACGTCCTGCAGTGGGAAAAGCTAGTCATGAACAGGCTATAAGGAGGTAAACGCGTCCCGTCGCTGCGGGCTAGTATTTATAAAGACTGTAAGTGACTGGACCTAAAAGAAGTTCTTAATATAGTTCGTTTGACCTTTATACGGAGACAAACCTTCGCAAGCGTATGGGTAATATCCCTATAATCTACCGAATTCTTAAGGAGACTGGCTTGGGAATCAGATTATAAGGTGCTAACTTCCTCGTTCTTAGGCGCTGCTCTGATATGCCCTAAGAGTTGCTTAAGGTATAGTTAGATAATATAAGCTATGTAAGGGACACGGATGATAGAGTCGCGGGAGTTAATTATAACTATAGTAAGTAATACGTCCTGTAGGCCCCGGATTAAAGTATTATTATTAGTTACATTATCCGTGGTTACTGTAAAGATTCGATCCACAAGTTGGCGCTTTTATAATAAGTTAAGTAATACGTCGCTTAGGTTACTTCCTGAATAGGGACCATGCAATGGCTTAAAGCTAAGAAGGAGTTTTCGATAGTTCTAATCACTGTCGATGAAGTAAGCTGTGATTGCCATAAATACTTGCTGGAAGGGGCTGGTCCAATAATCTAAAGCAAGTGATACTTTAGCGCCCTCAGGTAAGTCATTTAGTTAAGAGGTATATTACTTGACCATAGCATTACGTAAACGGCGACGTAGTGTTTTCGCAGACGGGAGCTCTAATTGATAAGTTCTAGAGTGTATTAGATTTAAGAGTTGTTGAAATCCGCCATCTTCTACCATCTGGAAAGGAAGCCGCAGGCCTGTAATAGTTTTTAGGAGCTGTTCTTCGAGTTGATCCTTTATAAACTGAACTCCATCGGGTGTACTTGCTGCAGGCTGTTAAATCAAATCTTAGATAAAGGTTTGTTGGGCTCCTCGCCTCTTCCCTTTCCGACAGCTACTAGATCTCTGGTATCTTCCTATAGCGCTTGTGCTATGGGATTTATGATGGGGATAATCTAATAGCGTCAGATAGGACTTGCAGATTACCTTCGGGCGACCTGTATGTATCTCCGCTACCTGGTTAAAGTATTTCCAAGCATCAGCGGTGCGTGTCTCGATCGACCATTTAATCTTAGATCTGCCATTCCCGTTTAACTGCCTCCCGTACTCACTTTATAACTACCACGAGAAAAAATCCGTCTCATAATCTGTGTCGTATAGAATCTATTTCTTTTTTCGATTAGGGCCGACAAGCTTGAGGCTCGTCGGAGGATCACCGGAAGAGAAAATATAGCTCGGTCTAGGACTAAGGAAGGGCTTCAGCCTAGGTCAGTCTATATCCAAATTCTAAAAGCCTCGATAAATTCGATAATATAATCATAACATACTGATAAGGGGAGGTCAGATGACGGGATAGAATCTGATAGCAACTCAATTAAGGGCAGAGAGCTGAATGGATAGGACATTAGCCTCGCTGAGGTGGAACTGGGTGAGGCTATGGCGTATAGCTGACGGTTATACTGTATGATTCTTTATTTGTGAATAGTAAGAAAGTGTCTATTTTCTGAAGATGGTAAGAAAATCCCGTTCTATGTTCCCAGAATTTTTTTTCTTTTTCCCTCTTTGCAGGTTTTAGATATATCTATTAAGAGCGCGTTAAACCGCGTCGCCGTACGAACGGGTATCTAAAACCTATTTAACCTAAAGAACCCATGGAACCCATATACGAATATCAAGGGAGATAGTGGTTGAACGGCATTTTTCCAGTGCGAATTAAGGTGTATAGAAATAGAAGGAATATGGGGGCAGCATTAGTCTGTCTAAACACCTATTCTATCGGAGAATTGGGGTGCGTATCTGGTATACTATATACATTTGGCAGAGTACAGCTCGAATATATATATAATTGGGCGGGGTATTCTACGAAGAACATAGAGGTGGTAAACTGTAATACAGTTTTAATACTAAAAATACACTAAATGACTAATCATAATTATGCTAAAATTATACAAACTTTGGGTAGCTTGGGTAGCCCGTGGGTACCCGCCAAGAACCCATGGGCGGGTTGGGACCCCCGAAACCCAGGCTGGGTAGCCCATGGGCGGGCTCAGAAAACGAAAACCCAACCCAACCCGCGTTTTGGCGAGGTCTAACCCCATCCAGCTAGGTCACGTGAAAAGCTCGTCGGCGCTCAGAAAAGGTCTGGAACCCAGACCGTGCCATGCACTTCCCACACCGGCCGGATAGGTGTAGGAAGCGCCTGGCACAGTTACACTAAACCCTTAGCTCCCGTTCACTGAAACCCTTAGCAGGGTAGCATTGGAGCCGAACAATCATCCTGATTTTAAAACTCCAGCCCATGACGACCCCAATCGGGGTCATGCGAAAGCCTATCTATGCAAGGCCTTACCATTCATAAACTTAGGAGGTCATCAGTGTATGGTAAATGAAGAGGCAGGGATTTATGGCTTAATCTGAGCCTTGAAGGTGTAGTTGAGACAGGTTAAGAAAGCAGCCCTCTATTGGAAAACATTGGTATTTCATTAACCCAAAGCAGTGATTGTGAGACCAAGACAGGATTGAAAAACTCAAAGCAATAACTGGATGGTTATGGCGACGCACTATTGGGATCACATAAAAGTAGTGTTTTTACAAAATTTCTTCCCCAAATTTAGAAAGTTAAAGGCAAGCGTGGTTATTTCAGTGGTTCGTAATGTTTATTTCTGGTAAAGACAAAAGCGGCGTGTCTAGACCTGGACATAGTTTTAGCTAGCTACCTGTCCTCTCCTTAAATAATGATGATGCCGTCATGTTACCTATGAATCAGTCACAAGGCCTCAATCTCCTGATTAACAGCAGTGTTACGCTCAAGAGTGAGACGTCAATTGTGACAAGGTTTATCCTATATTGGCGGGTGAATTCTCCGGACTTCTTTGTCACCTTGTGATGCGCGAGTTCCACGGTTGCTGATAATCTAGATCTAATCTGCGAAGTAAATCGAGTGTAACTAAATTTAGCCATCGTACGAATCTTTCACACCACTCATATAGATATCATTAAACTTAATTGGTAGTTTTAATTTTATTTCAAGTATAAGGGACCAAATTGTCTCATGCCAGGTAAATCACTCTGAGAATTGTACCAGTAGAAGATCCCCCATGGTTTTGCAAACAGTGAATAAAACCGCGTACCATGCAGAATATGCTAATAAGCTCGAGCAAATTGTACTCATGATGAGAAACAGCGGCAAAACATTAGCATTAGTTATTGGCCTATGTTGCTAATGGTACGTCAGTGGTGTGATATAATGTTTATCATGGTGTCATCATATGTTTGACGAGGGCGTTGTTTGTATCTACAAAGATTATCCACATGACTGGCTACGTTACGTCAAATATTCGAAGACCACACTGCCCATATCCTTGGATACTATTGTATCAAGCAAAGGCAACTAATTCTCGACTTGTATATTGAAATAGTGAGGACCTTCTCTACTCTTTACCGTTCAATCTGTATTTGTAACAATCCCACTCTAGGATAAACCTGTTGATGTGAGAAGGAGACAGTTTAGGGTGCTATACATTATGGCTTCTGTATTACCAGAAAGTGATACATTTCCTTGGTCCAACCGCAAGCGACTTGTCGTCTGTTGCGACGGTATGTTTGAATATTTACTCTGCTTAAGTAATGGCAGCTTGTCCTTACAGATTTATAGCTACCTGGGCAAACGCAACAGGAGATACATTTCAGCCACCGACGAATGTGACTCGCATAAGTCGGGCAATCAGTCGTACGGGGTATACAGAGGAAAACGGCCAGAAAAAGCGTATATCGCAGATAGTGTACTATCAGAGGGGTGTTAGAACCGGTCTTATAGGTGATAAATTAGGTGGCGGTATATCATTCCTATCCTCTTCTTTATCTCTTCCTGTAAATACTAACAACGTCTTATTCTTAACCCTAAAAGGGGCAATTGACCTGGCCATCAGTTCTAACGTCAGGGCAGCATATAGCTTTCTCGCTGATAACTTCGATGACGGTGATAAGATATTCTTCTTCGGATTCTCTCGAGGTACTTACACAGCACGGGCTGTTGCTAGCCTCGTCACTAGCTTCGGTTTACTTACCTCCCGCGGAATAGATAATATTACCACTATTTACAACGACTACTACATGGTGGGACAGAAAGCCACTTCCGCTAATAGAGAGAAATACTAAGATGCAGATTGGCGTCTTCGCATTAGTTTTCGAGCAAAGCCTTTGGAACAGTTTACGGTCAAGATAATCGGGGTCTAGGACACCGTCGGATTCCATGACAGCTGGCTGAGCCGGTGCGTAGGGGAGAAATTTAAACTGCCAAACACTATCCTCTCGCCGGATATCCAACATGCATTCCAGGCCCTATCGCTCGATGAATCAAGGAACACATGAGCCGTACTATGGTATATTCCAAAACAGAATGCCGGGCAAGAGCTTCGTTAGGTATGGTTCTCAGGTTACCATACAGACGTGGGTGGTGGAGCTCCAGATCCTAGGCTAGCCGACATTGCACTAGCGTGGATAGTCTCTTAATGCACGAAAGACGACTAACTCTCTATCGATCTTGACTATTTTTATGATAGGTTTTTACAACGAGTCAACCCAGAGAGCTCGACGCCTTGGGCCACAAGCTTATGTAATGCTAATCCGGTTAAGTAGAGTATATCGACCCTTTTAAAATCTTCTAAAGGTTGTTCGGCGCGAAAACCGCTTGGATGCAAAGCTCCCGAGCATAAAGAAAGTATAACTAACGAAAGTATTTATGAATCGGTTAAGGCATGTAACCTTCAGTCCCCTGATATGCCAGCTTATTGGCCTTCATATATCTTGGAGGAGTCGGATGGTTCTGAATGGATTTTAAAGAATAGTTATTGTAAGATTCCCGAATTGAAGCGTCTCGACTAGAGAAACAATTGAGAGGGCTAATAAGGAATGTGCACCCAAACACGCTCGATTAATATGTCTAACATATGATTTTATTACTGTCTTGTTACTGAAGCCCAAAAAACGAGGCCGGTGCTGTTGCTCTTCTCTATTCTACCCTTTTAATCAATGTATCATGTTCACACGGAACTGAGTTATCTTTTAGGTTGAAAGTTAATCTCTATCCTACTTAGTGACTGAAATATCCAGAATTCCATAATATCTGGACAATGTAGTTAGATCAGGAACCTTATCAGACACTAGCTACTGTAATGATCTATTAGGCTATTATAGGTCGTCAATCTTTCGCGATACCTAGGATAACTTGATGTCTATCTATCCTTCTTCGCGTGTTCAACTTGAAGTAGGATAGGCCGTGCTATTGTTACAAATGCAATAAAAGATATAGATTAGTTGTTTATGCTCTTGGTGTGTTAATGGGGTTTAGTTATCTAGAGATATAGGCTTACATCGTATCTATGAATGCCTTCTTTATTGCTGCTAGTTAATATCGTTATTGCTGCCTGTCGAAAGAAAATAGCGTGGATCTAATATATACACATAAAGATGGGCTGAAATCGCATATGCCACTGCAGAATTTCATATAAACCACTAAATTCTCTATTATATATGTTCATACGAACGTACTCCACTCAGTATATATTATACGTATTATATCAATATAATCCTGTGAAGCGGTCTAGAATAGTCTCAGTGGCGTAGAAGATCGTCATGAGGTTGATAGAAACAAGAAGAAGCAACCGACGGATATAATAAGGGCGGACGACGAGTTAGAGGGGCTTACGGAGTACTGAGGCTAAGGTGTTAGTTACTTTAGGTGGCGGCAGCTAGCGCCCAGCTACTTCATTACCATTAAACGCCACTACTGAGCCTATCGCTAGGTAGTAGATTGGACTGAAAAGCATAGGGCCGAGGCTGCGACTATTACTAAACAAATTTAGACAAAATTCAGGTACAATTCGATTAACACCAATAGCCCTGCAGTCCAATCTGACCCTTACGATCACTATCTCTACCTTCTATAGTCGCTAACCTACCGAGCTCACAGCTCGTAGGATCCACTACCCTGAGCAACAAATGCAGCTTTAGCACGTTGTTTCTCTGCGATAGAATTCATCCAGATCGCCAAGCGAACGCCGGCCTTAAAGATTTACTCTTTAATAACGGGTACGGCATTTTTGTAGTAGTCCCCAGCCAGATCTTGTGTCGAGAGGTATCGGAGCCCTCTCTTAAAAATAACTACACAATTAAGCCGGTTTAACTCGGTTGCCCATTGCTTAAAACATTTCTGGGGTAACGTAACGTCATTGCACTCAGTAACTGTCGCTGGGCGATGCTGATTCTTTCGAATCAAATCTTTAGCCTATTTAAGGGAAGCCGTTTTCTTATCATTGTGCTTTAGGTAGTGCTTGAGCCTGTTTATCTTGTGCGGCATATCTATGTCCCAGATACTATGTAGGTTATCCTTGCGACCGTTAAAACAAATATTAATATCGTTTCCACCCCTGCAGATACCTTCCACATGTAAAGGCATGTGCAGGTCGCCGAAGAAGTGAACTAGAAAAAATACAGCTTCTGTCCGGTTGAAGCTGTATTCGCTCACTTGGCTTGTCTATAACAACGTTAGGTAAATAGCCTGAAGGAGTGGGAGGGAGCCGAACCATAGCTTCCATGGCAGAGATGATGCAGTCCCCTTTAAGACAGTCTATAAGGGATGTGTCGCATTTTTAATAGACAGGATCATCTTCTATATCTAAATTAGTATCCTAAGTCAGCACCACTCGTTTCATAGCCGCGAGGTTACATACTAACGTAGTGCCAGGGTTTAGTCTTAGGATATCTTCTCTTCTGTTTGTCAGCCCAGGTTACCGCGTCGGAAAGATCGAAATCCTTGTTAAAAGGCAGCACGTTATTAAGAAAACTTATTCTATCTTCGATGAGATAATTCTCTGCGACGTAAGCCACTGTGCGGTAACCGACATTACCCCACGCAAGAGGTAAATTGCATTAGCAGATAAGCAAGACTGCAAATCCAACTCCGAGCTGCATTGTTTTGGACAGCATTTACCTTCCAGTAGCTTAGTGACTTAAAAGGTAAGTTTGATATACCTTTCTTAGGGAATTATTCGTGTTCTCAAATTTGGACGCGATACGAGGCACCGTAGCTAGCGGGATGAACTACAAATTAAAGCCTGTGCTTTAATAAATTAGTGAAATAGCTTTCAGTCAAATCGTTAAGTACCTATAAGCAAGCCCCCATTTATATTTTAGCGATAGCCTGGGGCCACTAGGAGACCTTGGGTCCGTTGCGATTTGCTGCGGCGGTCTAGACTCTATTAAAACAAGAACCAAAAATATAAACTTCTAATATAACCCGCTATGACATAGGTAGGATCAAGCTAAGCTCAGCAAATAATATCTGACTTAAATTGATTCAAACACGTATTTTTAAATATAATCTAATTGCTTTGCCTCCAAAAAGGGTGAATAGCGGATAATAGAATTAATTACTTTATCTCTAGCAGGCGTGCGATTCGATAAGCACATAGAAGGCCTATTGTCCTAGTAAAACCGTTAGAACACTGTGATAAAGGGGCAAAAGAGGTAGCTCTCTTAGCAATTTCCACTAGGCTATATATAAGATGAAGTGAATAGCGTGAGGTTCTCCTATTTATATTTAAATATAGGAAGGACTGGCAGAAAATTAGCTATGGTAATTTATCTTCTTTAACCTCACGTATTAGTGTATCGATCTGCTAATTAAGTGCATGGCTAATTCGGTTCCAAACAGTTGGAATATCACCGGTTGAAGCTTGAATATACTTCTTGATAAATGCATGTGAGCCTTCTACTCATAACGTTGCTAAATTTTCTGTATGTAAGTGCTGACTCGTCCAAGAGCAAATAATCTCTTCTTTATAAATTAGCCATGTTTCTTTAATGTATCGAGTACGCAAGGGATTGATTAATATTTTTAATCAAAATTAGATAGCCTTGTCTTATACTCATCCTCAGTAGGTGAATTAACAAGATTTTGCCAGCCCTGATTAAATTCATCCCATATATTAATAGTAGTAAAATACTGCTTTACTTTCGCGGCAATATTCTTATTAATATACCAGATACAAAGTAAATATGGCCAATCAGGATAAATATCGCGTATTGTACCTAATAGAGCAAGATCGCGGTCAGTACAGAGAAATGGTGGTTTAGATGTTAGGGGTTCGAGCCACAAAAAGAAGGTTTTTAATGCCCATTTATATGATTCTACCTGTTCATTATGCATAAAGCAGAAAGCGATACTAAACGTTGTATTTAATAGTGATATACTAATAATATGTAGTAAAGGCATTCTATAACGATTCGTCTTATATGTACAGTCTAAAACAAATACCTTATTATATTGATTAGCATATTAAATTGATTGAGGGTGACAAAATATAAAGAAAGTAATACAGCCCTCACTATCTTATTTAAATGCAAATTTCCACTGATAAGTAAGCAGTTAATCTTGAAGATATTGAACTGGCGTACGGCTAGCAAGATACTCCCGTAGGGAGGATTTTCTGAGGTTATACATATCCATTAGTGTAATCAAAATAGCAAGATCACTCTTCTTGATCAAGTTAATGATTTGCCGTGGAGGGATATTCTTATTAAGAAAATGCCAAATAATAGCCCGTTATTCTTGAATAATCGTACGTGCTGCTGGATGGGCGATCATATTATCTTTAAATTTATGATTATAGTTAAGATTTCTTACTTGTACACGCCACTTTCCATCTGATCTAAATGGTCTCGTGGGAGAAGATACCCCCAGGTTTTGAGCATGGCCACGAGCTGCTTGTCATTTAGATAAATCTCGTTCTCATTGCTTGGTGGATCCCCCCTCCTATTGCCTCCTGCATTTTCCTTCTTCCGAAATCTGGAGGCCTACAACAGTCCGAAAAATGTTTGTTGTTCTTGCCAAGCATGAACAGACTGAGCCACGTTGATAATATAACAGCGCGTTAGATTACTGCTCAGAGGCCATGGATAATAAATTAGCTGTACCTTACAGCGGAAGCAGACGGAATTAAGAGGGGGTATATAGTATAGCGAGTTATCCCCAGACATAGTAGCAGCGACAAATCCCGGCGCTGCAGCATAGGCCGCCAAAAACTCGATCGAGCGAGTTACGCTCCCAGTGCTCAGAAAGGTAGATTGTTAATCTGCTGGCAGAGATGCTGCAATGTTGAATATCTTATAAGGTATACCAACAACACCAACTCTATCATCCATAAATACTGGCTCTGGGGCTGTTGCAGCTGCAGCTGGTGTAAGAAACCGGATCAACGGCTCGTGGACTACTGCGCCAGCTCGGGTGATTGTCTCTGCAGCCGTGCAGCGAATTAGGGAACTTGAGTACTAAAACACGCTCGTGTGCTGCAGCTATTGGCGATGGAGAGTTAGAAATGCTTTGCTAGACAGAGAGCGGCTACCACCCTTACGACAGCCGGTTTCTGGTGCAGGAACTGGTATTAGAGTTAGGACTGTTGGAAGATTGTCGATAGCATATAGAAGCTCCGAGATAGGTGGAAGGACGTTACTGGAATAGCTCTCCATAATCTATATCAAGCGCGTAAAGAAGCACTGGTCGCACGGGTAGGAATAAGATAGAGGATCGGTGTATATAGACGGACAATAAGGCCGGAGAAGTATGACTGCCGAGACTGGAGGAAGAATGGCGGATATAAAGAGGCTATATATTTAATTCCTTTATGAGGCCTCCCATTTGAACATATATATACGTAGCTACTTAGAGGGCAGAAAATAAAAATCTACTATAGACGCGCTTCAAGCCCTTAACGAATCACCTCGTCTTCTTCCACATAGTATAACAAGCTGAACATACTGAACGATTTATACCGGGTTATCTGCGCCCTATCCCCTAATTTTATTGGACAATATGTCTATCTCGGAAGGATCGACCGCAAAATCCTAACTATACTAGGGCTGGTACCTCCCCCCAGGTGCCATAGTAAAAGCTTCCCGGCGCTAAGCCTATTTCGGGCCAGGTACCAGCGAGAAAGCACCTCCCCTAAAAATCTATAGTTTTTAGGTCTTTTTCGATGCAGAAAAGTGCTAGATATTTCTAATTATTTAAATTTTATCCTATTTAAATTTCACGCGATTTCACCCAGTAATTCTAGAGATATAGGAGGGTCTAGTCTCTTAGGGAAGGTTTTGTTGGGGTGCTTAAGGGTTAAGGGAGCGGGTAGCCTATTCCTATTTAGGTCGGCCCTGGGCCCCGGGTAGGCTAGTCCTGATTAGGCAGGTGGCTGCCTGAGGCTCCCAGTGATCTAGGCAGGCAGGTTGGTCGGTAGGTGGGTAGGGTGGTAGGGTGGTAGGTAGGTAAGCAATATATATATATAATAGATAGATAGGTAGGTAGGCCTATTATCCCTTCTATATATCACTAACGACTGGGTCGACCAGCATTCGCCGCATAAGCTTGAAAAGTTCCTGATAGCCCTACAGCAGGTAGGTTGGTAGGTAGGCCTTTGAACTATCTCTCACTTTTTAATAAGATTCCCATAGTAAAGTCAGCTTTAGGTGACATATATATATATAATAAATAGATAGGTAGATAGGCAGGCCGGTAGGTAGGCCGGTAGGTGGGCAGGTAGGTAGGTCGGTAGATAGGTAGGCTAATCAATTATCTCTCACTGTTGAGTGGGTTTCCCATAGTAAAGTGAAATTTCACTTAGAAGATAAAATTGAATCTATCTATTTAAATACTAAATAATTCCAAAATTACCCGAATGCCATGAATCATCTCCGTATCTAGAACCCCCCATTGAACCTCTAGCATTTTTTTAATTCGCTCTAGGGGTTCGAGCTCATGAAAACCCTGCAGAGTTCTAGGACATATTTTCATTAAATGCCCTGGGTGTTCTATCAAAATCCCAAATAAAAATGGAATAAAAAAGTGAAAAATACAGTCCTCCTGATTTTTTTCCTCCTTTAGGGATTTGCATATTTTAGTCGGTAAAAAACAGCTAAAACAGCAAGAATCCCTCGAAGGCTGCAGATGTTTCCGGATTTTTTCAAAAATTTTTAAAAAGTGCCTTTTATTCGGGCATTTCTGACTCCTATGTTTTAGGTAGTCCTTTTGTGAAGTGCCTAATAGAATTAGAATCCTCTAGACCCTAGAGCTTGATCGATCACTTACCATAGCACCGAATATAGCAAGCAAAACACTGCTGGTTCCACCATAGGTCGAGAGCTTCTAGCAAGGCCGTATAGGCTCGACTAGCATTCTGATAGTAATGATTAGTTGCCTGAGCGACCTGCTGATGGGCCCGGGCCCGTCTTTCACATAGATCACAAGGCACCCAGGCAGGGTCACATGATTCAATGGCCTGGCCATTAAAAATGCGGAGAATCGACCGTCTGCGACATAGGGTTTCATTGAGATAGTCCCTAAAGAGGGTTCTTTCTCTGGAATCACTACCTCTCGGGTTTCGATCACTGGGGCGAACGAGGCAGGTCGAAAACCCTGATTTGCCTGGGGTTCGACCAGCCCTACCGGATTCTTGCAGAAAATCAGTCAACCCATAGGCCCCCTGCAGATGAATGACTAGGTCAATACTAGGGAAGTCGTAGCCTGCCCCAATAGCGCCGGTAGCTAAGAGAATTGGCCGTTTTTTCAGCAGAAATGCTTGAAGCTCCCTATTTTTCGTGTCTTCATCCAGGTCGGCATGAAAATAGGCGGTTACCTGGTCATATTCGTTATGCAGGTCATCCACTAATCGCTTGCTCATGCAGAATACTAGGGTTTGCAGCGGTTTCCCTAGGTCCAATTCATAGGTTCGAATGAATTGCATCAGATAGGGCCCTAGTTCTGCCTGCTGAGGCATCTAGGGCCATGGCCTGCCGGGCCCGCCACATCGCCTTGCGGTAGTGGGCGCTGAGCGGAATCAGGTGGCATTCATCAAAAATCAGCCGATCCAGCAACCCCTGATGTTTCAAATAGAACGCATGTTCTAGAAATCTCGGGTTTTGACCTAGAGTTTCTATCGAAACTAATAGTACTCTCGGGTTGGATGACTCTTCATAGACCTCTTCAAAATAGCTGATGGAAAGACCAAGCTCTCGAGCTTTCTGATAGAGGTCCCGCTTTAATGATAACAGCGGCACTACTATAATAGTCGTTTTACTCGTAGTCAAACTAGCCCCTAGCAGAAATAGGGTCGTTTTCCCACCAGCCGTTGGCAGAATCATCAAAAGATAGGGTACTTTTTGGAGTAGAAGCTGCAGGGCCTGCATCTGCTCCGGGGTTCGAAACTCGGCCTGATCGTCCTGGAAGAAATCCTGCAGCACCCGGCTGAGGAAACACGGGTTGAGAGAAAGCCTCTGATCTCTAGAACCCTCTCGGCACCCTCGACGAGCCTGCTGGGCCTGATCTAGGTCCGTAGGGTCTGCTTCGGGCCCCCTAGGGCGCTCTGGTTGCCCTAGGAACCCTAGCACTTCATGAAACAGGCCTACTGAAACCGGGGCTGCAGGGGGCTGCCTGCCTTCCTTTCTAGGAAAGTGAAACTGTACCAGGGGCTGCGCGAGTGGAAATGTGATCGTCGGAGCCCTTAGGGTGAAGGTCTGAAACGCCTGGGGTTCTAGGTCGGTTTCACTAGGCCAAATCAGGCAGTTGAGATGGGTCTGACCGCGCGCTAGGCCTAAATAGGCATGCCAGCGGTGGCTGAAATCGATCAGGGCGGTTTGTTGGTCCTGCCCGAGGTGGTTGACCTGCGCGGCCTGGCGGCCATAGACCATCTGACCGAGCTGCCGACTATGATGCATCTGCAGCGCTCCTAGGCCTTCATCATCTAATTCACTATTGAATGAATTTAGATTCGGGTCTTCCTGCATCCCATATCTATAATATATATATTAGTAAAGGTCCCCTCTCGAGATATCGGTAGAGAGATCGATCTAGATCTATCTTTAACGTACCTGATAAAGGCCTGCGCAATATGCCGCCAACTAGAAAGGCCTATAGAGAACCCGAGATTCTCTAGCGATAGGCGTTTCATCGTATTTGAAAGGGCTTTTGAAGGAATCACTTTAGAGCTCGAGTAGTCTATCCATAGGTGGTCGAGACCCGTGGGGACCTGCTCGAGATCTAGCGTTAGAAACCCTAGAAATGGTCGAATAACTAGTAGAAATCCTAGTAGGATCTCGCTGAGCACCTGCGGTAGGACCCGAACCGCATTTCGTTCCTGCCCAGTTCTATTAAAGGTCTTTGAATAGGCCAGTCGAATTAGAAACTGGGCATATTTCGGGTCCAAAAATAGGTGGCGGGTCGTGATGGCCGTATTCTGCAGGAGGATTTGATTGATTTCCGTCCCTCTCGCAGGGGCCCCACTGGTCATATGACATAGGGCTAGGAGGGTCTTTTGAAACTGCGCTACTAGTCCTATATAGGAATCGGCCTGTTTCGGAATGACCCTGAGCTTGACCCTTTCATTCGTTTCATCTTGTTGAAACCAGGTGTCTCGGAGGTCCGATCCCATAATCTTTCTCACCAAAAACTCTGCATAATAGCGAGAATTCTGCAGATTTGATAGAAAGGAAAACCCTCGCGTTGAATTGGCAAATTCTTCAAAACGGGCACTATCCTGCAGCGAAATCGAGGGCCATATCTCTTGAAAAAAGTCGAATCGAATGAAGAGGTCGTTTGCAAATCCTAGCGCTAGCTCTTTTAGGGTTTGATGTAGAAAACTCTGCAGAGCTTGCTGGGAAATCGATTTCTGGCGGTAGAGCAAGGTATGGGGCCCTACTAGGGTCACCTTGCCTGGGGCCGAGCTATTCCTATTTCGGACGAATGCGAAGTTTCGATGATCTAGGACCATGCCTAGGGGTGATTCTGATTGCACCGTGAAATGGTTGAACATAAAGGCCGTGATTTCCTGAGCCATTGGCTGATCGGGCGATAGATTCTGATGGGTATAATCAAGAAAAATGAATTGAAACGTCTTGATGATTGCCGAATAGATATGGCTAATCACATTGGTGAATTTAAAACACCCCTTTGCATAATCCCTGCTATAGCAAGCGAGGAAAGCATAGAGGGGGTCATCGAAATAATCCCCTAGGGGCCTCTGCATTAACGACATGCAGAGCTCCTGGACCTGTATCGCTACCTCTTGAATGGTTCTCGGGCTAAATTGACCAGTTGGCTGGGGGGTCCAGACCGGCGGTTCATCATCTTCCACTTCGGACCCTAGGTCGGAATCTGAATCGAGGCCATCCTGCCAGGTAGCCCGGGGTAACGCCCTAGCATTCGAGGGCTCTAGAGCTCTTGGGCGGGCCTGATCTAGCCTATTCTCCAGGGTTTCCAGCATCTCTAGGTCGATTCGGCGGGGTTTCCAGAGGTGCTGAATGCTTTCTAGGGCTTCCTGGCGCGGGTTTTCACCCTGAAATTGAAAGGTATTCAATAGGAAGATTAGGAAAGCCCTAAAAACATTGGCATAGATCTGCAAGCTTTTCGGGGATTGTAATGGTCGAAATTTTCGCGTATTCGCGGCATGTTCCTGACCGCGGGAGAATGCATTTAAAGCCATTAGGGCTTGGGAGCTGGTCTGCCGAACCCTATTTTGACCCTGTACCATCAGAGAATGAATAGCGTCGAATAGCAGGGTTGATTTCTGATTTTGATCTGATTGAAAAGAGAATAGGGACTCTAGGGTTCCTAGGTCGCGGCCGTCGAGAAACATGGGGTATCGGACCTCATTTAGAAAGGCGTTTGCCTCACTCGAGGTACCTAGAACCCTAAAGACCCTAGACGACGAGGATTCGGCCTGGGATTGATAGTGGCGGGTGAAAAAGTCATCGAGTAGATAGGAATCGGTAGGGGGTAGGGGGGTAGCTCGATTAGTCGATCGAATAGTAATCGGGGTCGGTGGTCGGTCCGGATCGACCCGAAATATATATCTCGAGCTATCAAGGATCTGGACCTCACAGGTAGAAATATATTTCTCCTGCGCTAGCTTCCCATATATCTCATGGGTCCGCAGGTGATTCGCCATTTTTTTTTGACTAGTTGATAGAGTCCCGCAGGCAGGAAATTGACATTGAAAAGCCGGCTGCGGGGGGGCTAGGCCTTGTAAGGTTGAAATTGGTTCCTTTTTTTTGATTTTTTCAAACGAATTTTGAAGCGGCAGAATAGAATAGGCAGAAAAATCGATTTCTTCGATAGCTTGTTTAGAAAGATGGCTTTCTAGGTGATTAGCAAGCTTCGACGGGTGGAGAGCAGTTTGATGAATTCGGCAGATTATTAGAGAGAATTCTTGATTAAAAAGAAGAAATGACGGTAATTCCGAAGACATTTTGATGAAGGGCTGATTTTAGAAGAGATTCTTTAGAAAAGTGAGGTTTCTGTGACCGTTCAATCCAATTGAATAAATGAATTTAATAGGGAATTAAATTCGGAAGGATTATTGGACTATTTATCTCTAGAGGTTGGCAGCGGTTCTCGATAGATTCTAATCTTGATCGCTAGATAGATTGGGCGGCCGCGGCGGGGTCCGGCTGACCGCTAGAGCGGGGTTAACTCGGTAAGCCGGTCGATCAGTTCATAGAATAGGGTAAAGCTATGATAGCGGCTCACCGCTAGAGCGGAGTCCACTCAGCTACTATCTAGAACTATTTGATTGGGGTAGGATCTGGGTGACCGCTTAAGCGGGGTCGATTAGGTAGATTAGTCGATTGATAGATTAAGCCGAATTAGATCGTTCTACCAGCTTACCGCTAGAGCGGGGTTAACTAGGTAAGTAGATTATTTAGTTCGTTCGGCAAGGTAGAGTCATAAAGCGTCACACCGCTCAAGCGGGGTGGACTAGGCAACCATATTTATTAGTTAGTTAGGGCCGGGACCGGCTCACCGCTCAAACGGGGTGGACTAGGCAACCATATTTATCGGTTAGTTAGGGCCGGGGCCGGCTCACCGCTTAAGCGGGGTGGACTAGGCAACCATATTTATCAGTTAGTTAGGGCCGGGACCGGCTCACCGCTCAAGCGGGGTCGACTAGGTAACCATATTAATTTATTAATAGGGGTGGGGTCAGGCTTACCGCCAGAACGGGGTCAACTAGGCAACTATATTCAGCAGTAGGTAGGGGCGGGGTTAGGCTTACTGCTCGAATCGAGTTTATTAGATAGGTAACTATTAATAAGTCGTATATTCCAACGCAGTAACCGCTCGAAAATTTCGTCAATTTTAATCTTGCTATTATAGGACTTGGAGAAGGGTTTCCTTAGGGTTTCCTAGGGTTTCCTTAGGGTTTAGGGTTTAGGGTTTAGGGTTTAGGGTTTAGGGTTTAGGGTTTAGGGTTTAGGGTTTAGGGTTTAGGGTTTAGGGTTTAGG